>OX421447.1:4621407-4623907 GCA_949126865.1 Montipora capitata
CCTTTAAGCCTCATTTACACTAGCAAGTTTTCCTTGACAACCCCACTTGTCAAGGAAAACCTGCCGACTGTACAGGCATGTACTAAAACCCGAAACACCGAAACGAAACCATCGGAACGAAACCACCGAAACCACCGGAACCGCCGAAACCATCGAAACACCGGAACGAAACCACCGGAACCATCGAAACACCGAAACGAAACTTGCGAAACAACCGAAACAGCTATCGAAACAGCCAAAATGACCATGCAGATCGCGAGATTTTCTGAAATTCTTTCACTCGTGATGTAGTTTCACTGTAAGTAAAATTAGTCGTTTTGTTCAAAGTTGTTCCCTTCTGCACAAGCACACAATAGACTTGGTAAATTCAGTCTCCACCATTAACTATCTCTTTCGAAATGCAAGTACATTTCAATAATACAATAATTTACAAATGCGTTAACATTTTTTTATCATAACTTTGTCGTCACCTCGTAATTTTGTTTGTTGCCTTGGTCTTTGCACTGTTCCAACCTCGTTTTCACTTGCTCGCCGTGTGCGCATCATTGCTTGACATAGTTAATAAAGGAAAAATAATGAAATGAAAGAATCTTCTGGTGTGCTTAGGGAATCTGCAAAGATTGTGAATAAAGAGCAACTGAATCAGGAAACTTGAAGGAAACCATTCGAGAAATTATTGTAAGCGACAATCAGCGGAGGTCAAATTTTATTCTGCAATCGAGTTAGTTTCGATGGTTTTGTTCAAGTTTTTATAGCTGTTTCGTGTGTTCCGGTGGTTTCGTTTCGATGGTTTCGTTCCATTGTTTCGGTGGTTTCGTTCCGGTGTTTCGATGGTTCCGGTGGTTTTGTTCCGATGGTTTCGTTTCGGTGTTTCGGGTTTTAGTACATGCCGACTGTACACATTTGCAAGTTCTCCTTGACAAGTTTTCCTTGGTAGCGTAAATGGAAAATATGACTAAGTTTCCTTGACAAGTGCACTTGACAAGTAATTTACACTAGCAACTATCGTCCTTGACAAGTGTCTTTGTTCAAAAACTAGCATGCTAGTTTTCAAACAAGGACACTTGTCAAGGAAAAACTTGTCATATTTTTCCATTTACACTGCTAAGGAAAACTTGTCAAGGAAAACTTTTTAGTGTAAATGAGGCTTTAATTGTGACGGTACTTTTACCCTGCTACCGCTCGTGCCAATTTCTTGTTAGGATACTTGTACCACATTGTAATAAGACGTAAACAAGATGAATAATCGCGAAACACTCACGATGGTGCCAAGTTATACTCTGAGCTGTCGTTTCTGTCGAAATAACTGGCCACAAGTGTCGTGAAAAAGTAACCATAGCAATTATTTTTGCCAATCAGAGTAGACGCAGAGCCAATCATATCGCAAAACAAATGCATGCAGCCGCCCTTAAGCGCGGGAAAACGTACTAAGCAAATCAAATCAAAATATGGCGCGAAATTTTTAAGCCAAATATGACAAAAATAACGAAAACACACACAAAAGCAATTACGAAATGTCTTACAACATAGGGTTGAAATCCGCTTTAGCAAGTTGACTTGATATCCTATTTTGGAACTGCGTTTCTAGCCGGTAGTTTCAATCTGTTTTATTCCAGTTACAAAAGATGCCTTCGGACGCAGACTTCGATCTAACAGATCCTTACAGTCCTCCTCCACGCTACAATTTTCTTCATGACCCTCATTTGAAAGAATACTTTCAAAATGCAGCTATGAGAAAAAGGCTCGTGGACAAAGGTTGGTTCTTTGACTGATTTCGATAAATGAATGTTAAGGGTTTTTCCTTTTCTTGCAAACACCAGCCAAACAGCAAAATTCAACAAGTCCGGGTTGTTCGAAGCATGGTTAGCGCTAACCGGCGTTAAATACCACGGAAACCTATAGGTTTTGATATCTCTTAACCAACGGTTATCGCTAACCAGGATTCGAGCAACCGGCCCCATGTGTAGGAATCCATGTAACAGCTAGAAAGCATCCCCAGTTTGTGATAAGTGCGTCCAGCCAAGAGCCCACACCCAGTTTTTTCAGAGACTGTTATTTTTAGGCGAGTTTTCAAAGGGGGTGCGGCAGGGAAACTATCTCAATCCCATGTGTAGTTGATAATTATGTTAGGCTAAAAATGACAGCAAAGGTCTGATTTCGCGGGGAAAATCAATCGTAAAGTTACTCCGCTACAAGTGAAAAAGTCGTGAAATGAGGGTATCGTGGGCATGCGGCGCATTTAGTGATGGGTCTCTTGCCGAGGACAGTTGCCGTTTAGGTTATTTTTCATTTATTGGCCATAAAATCATACGGTAATTATTATGACTTTTACAAGCCAATCACAACAAAAGTAGGGATAAGTTCGGCCAATGAGCATCTAGTTGGGTCAATCAGCAGCCATCGCTAAGCGCGGGAAAACTGGATGAACTAGTGACAACTAGTTTTGACCTTACTTCTCATTGCCTGAGAATGAAGAGAGAGTTCTAAGCAAGGAAATGCA
>OX421447.1:4628907-4686407 GCA_949126865.1 Montipora capitata
ACGAATTGCTTTGGTTTTGCATTTACTTCACTCAGCGATTGGTTGAAAGTTCTCGCGCCATTTTTTCAACCAATCAGAAGTGAAGCCAAAACCAATCGTGGCTTGCGCGTGCACATTTTCCCGCGCTTTGTGTCGGCTACGTGTAATTACTTCAGGTACAGGTGCACCTTATTTAACGTCGGAAGTTCCTTTACTCTCTAGAGAGTATTCTCCCAGGAAGCCGACGGTGCGCTCATTTTACCCCCCTCTTTCCACCAGTGCTCCGTTTTAAGGGTATTTAAAGCTACTTAGGCTACACTGAAAAGAAAGAAGTCGAAACAAGGATGTGAGATCCGGGGATCGAACTCGGGAACTGTTGCACCAAGGCCGCGCACTAACCGACTGTGCCACCCTTGCTCCTTAACTTGCTCCTTAATTATTTCGAGTTTTGATTGGTTTACTGGATTGTCTCCGTCCTTTTTCATTGGCCAAAGTAATTACTTTGGTTTTGGTTTTACGACACTCGATCGAAACTCGCTCTATTGTCGCATTGGTGAAGGAGTCACCTTCCAACATTAGTTGTGGCTACACACACCTTTGTTTTGGGGCCTTCCGCAGGGTAAATGGCTTGGGTTTGGTTCAGCTCAGGTTTCATGTTACCCTCGGGGATGCAGTTACACAGTAAAAGACTTTCCTCAGGGTAAAATAATAGGGTTTATTATATGGCTTGTGTTTGTAGCCGATATAAATAATCATGAAATACTTAAAACAGCTCAAAGTTATATTTTGGAGTGACGTTTTCGTCTCCGTAGCCGTCGTGGTTTCTTAAACTCCCTAATAATCGCGGGCACGACAGTGACTTTGCTTGTTTACCATTTACCACAAAAATCCGGAAATTCCGATTGGAATGTAAATGGTAAGGCTATTTTGGTCTTCCCAAACGGAAAATTTCCGGAGAAAACGGGATTTTTTGAAAGGTAGTCCAAAATTCCCAAACGGAATTTCCAAACGGAAAACGTGTTTACATTTGTATACCCCTATGATTTTGCCTGCCTCCAGACTCTCTCGGTAACCTTGAACGGATTTTGTAAATGGTACAGGCGGACCCCAACTGAATTTTCCATTCTGGAGTTTTTGCGTACCATTTGAAAAACCTAGTACCAACCGGTTTCCGCTTGTAAATGGTAAACAACCAATGACAAGCGGCAGCCTTCCGTTTCCGTTTCATTAGGGAATAATAATAGGGAGCTTACGAAACGACGACGACCCCGACGGCAACAACGACGCTACAAAGCAATAGCTTTATTGAGCAAAAACAATGGCTCTGCACGCTCTGCACGAGCGTTTTACATTTTGGTTAATTTCTTTGCCGTCATCTTCTAAATGACGACGTGAAATCACCAAATTCAAGGTTCTGTGGAGGACGTTAGCACATGACGATGAATTTTCAGTTCTCTCTCTACGCTTCCAACCGAGTCATACCAGTTCAATTCCTCGACAGTTACTACACATTTTTAACGCGAAACGACATGAAATAGTTTCGTAGTGATATGAATAACGCGAACTCGTATTTTTAAATGAAGTCCTCGTAGCCGTCGTCGTCCTCGTTTCGTAAGCTCCCTATTCTTACGCAAGGTCGAAAAATATTATTTCCCGTTCTTGTAATAATTTCGTTATAACCCCAAGTCGTTCGGAATGGAAAGTGTGTATCAACTTTGCAGGAATAAAATTGGCATGAACGGTGTGGTTGTTTGGAAAAAAATTAAACTTTCTCGTCACGTTATCACGTCCTCTTAACACCCTTAAATTTGGTCAATTCACGCCGTTGCCAGAACGAGGACGATAAAGAAATGTACCAAAATGCAAAACGCACGTGCAGGGCGTACAGAGCTATTAGGGAATTTAAGATCCACGACGTCGACGGTCGACGAAAAGGTCACCTCAAAATATAACTTGGCTCTATCATAAGTCTTTCGCCATTATCCAGTCTCATTCACGTCCTACAATGTGGGCGAAGTGTCCTACAAACAAAGCGGTACGAGCGGTTTCAGAGTTATAGAGAATGAAAGATCCTATGTTGCATGCTCCCGTTGTCGTCAAAAGCTCAAATTTGGTGATTTCGGGCATTTTCCATTTTTAAAAAATTTCCGGAAATTTCGAACTGCAGAATACCCCGCCACATCGAGTATCTTAAGTAGCTGGCTACGCGGTACGCGGAAAGAATTGAAGTCAAGATGGCGAAGTATCTTAAGTAGCTGGCTACGCGGTACGCGGTAAGTGGAAAATTTAAATTCTAGTGTACCCTAACCCTAAGCATTCTTAAAATTTTAGCTTTCTTTTTTACGGTTCGGTTAACTACTCTTTTTACCGGGACCGTGTGAAGAATATAGCACTCGTTTACTGATTAAGCCTAAGCACTCGTTTAAAATTTTAGCTTTCATTTTACTGCTCGGTTAGGGTTAGGGTTAGGCCTAATCACTGAAACGAGTGCTTAGGCTTAATCAGTAAACGAGTGCTACATTTAGCACAAGATCTCTGTTGTCAGGTTTTCACGTTGTTAATACTGGTGACGCGCGCTCTTCCGAGTCCACAGTTCCAGTCTCTTGTCTGTCGAATTACTTAGGCTTTGACGCTTAAAGAACGAGGAATGCACAATACTGTGTCTTTATGAATTATCACAGCGTACCGCGTATCGCGTAGCCAGCACAAATAACATTGCTGCGCCATTTTGAATTCATTTGTTTATATAACGCTCTTCCGAGTCCACAGTTCCACAGTCTCTTGTCTGTGGAATTACTTAGGCTTTGACACTTTAAGAACGAGGAATGTCACGGCGTACCGCGTACTGCGTAGCCAGCACATATAACATCGCTGCGCCATTTTGAAATTTAGTTCATTTGGAATTTAGTCCAAGTGGCGGGGTATTCTACAGTATTGTGCATTCCTATTTCTGGGTACCGCGTACCGCGTAGCCGGCTACGTGGAATATAGTTCGAGTGGCGGGGTATTCTGCAGTTAAGCCTCGGTGGAAATTTCCTTCGGGTGAAAAACGTGTTCCATTTAACTCAGGTCCGTTCGCCGCCCAGTGATTGCGATTTTACGCGCCAAAATTTAAAAATGTGGCCGTGAATAGCCTGGAAGTGGTAAGACATTTCAAAAGTTGTATTAAAATGGAACACACCTTTCCATCGGAAAGTTTCCAACGGGAAAACAGGACTACCTTTTCAGAAGTTCCGTTTATTCCGGAAATTTTCCAGTGGAACGAACCAAAAACGTGCGTTCCATTTACATCCCAACCGGAATTTCCGGAATTTCTTGGTAAATGGAAAACGCCCGAACGTCGTCGTTATGCAGGGGACCGCTAATATACTTGCTAAAATCCGTGCTGCACGTGCAGCACGATTATTTATGCTCTTTTAATCAATGATATTAATGTTTTGTGGCGTTGTCGTAGTCGTAGCCGTCGCCGTTTCTTAAATTCCCTATTGTTAAAGCCATTGTTTTGTGGCGTTGTCGTAGCCGTCGTTAGAGAGCTTACGAAATGACGACGCCGACGGCAACGACGACCGCGAAACGACATGAAATAGTTTCGTAGTGATGCGAATAACGCGAACTCGTATTTTTAAATGAAGTCCTCGTAGCCGTCGTCGTCCTCCCTGTTGTCGTTCTTGCGTGAGCTCCCCACGGCAACGAGCGACGGCAACGAGAACGTCATCTCAAAATATAAATTCACATTATTGTAATCAATTCGTGACTATTTCAATCTTTTTAATATGACAAGTGTGTAGTAGTTCCTCAAAAATGACATTGGTCGGAACAGCGGTAAATTTAGGGAAGAAAATGAAAATTTATTCTCAAGTGCTAACGTTCTTCATGAAACCTCAAATTTGGCTATTTCACGTTGTTGGTTTGCTGATGGCGGCAAAGAAATGGACAACAGTGAAAAACGCACGTGCAGGGCGTGCAAAGCTATTGTTTTTGCCCACTAAATATGCAAATTTGTGACCGCGTTCTCGTTGCCGTCGCCGATGTCGTTGCTTAAGCTGCCTACTTTGATCTCGAGGACGGCGCCGTGGACGAAAACGTCACCTCAAAATATAACTTTGCACTATCGTAAGTTTTTTGCGATTATTTCATTTCGTTCACGTCCTACAATGTGGGCGAAGTATCCTAAAAACAAATTGGTTACGAGCGGTTTCAGAGTAAAATGGAGAATGAAAGGTTTGTATTTGTACGCTCAAGTTGTCGTTAAAACCTCAAACTTCGTGATTTCCAGTCGTTGTTGTGCAGAGTACAGCAAACATATGTGCTGAAATGCGTGCCGCACGTGCAGCACGATTATTTTTCCTCTCCAATTGTCGTTGACGACCGCGTCGTAGATCCTAAAGCCTAGTTTTCATATGTCGGGAAAATCCCAGACGATCGGGGATTTCGCATTTTCCCGACCGTCCCAGATTTTGCCGACTAATGAAAACCTTCAACCGTAGACATCCCCGATAATCTGGGATGGTCGGGGACAAATCGGGAAAATAGAAAGCGTTTCTATTTTCCCGACGCGTCCCAGATTTTTGCGATCGTCGGCGATGATTCCCGACCTATGAAAACTCAAATTTGTACTGTCGGAGACGTCGGCGATGGTTTTAGCTCGTTACCAATCCTCTAAATTGCAAATTGCACTGTTGGTTTGGCGCACTTTCCATTTATCTGGGACAAGCGTCTGGCGATTTTCAGATATGTCGGCAAAATCAGGGACGGTCGGGAAACTGCGAAATCCCCGATCGTCTGGGATTTTCCCGACATGTGAAAACTAGGCTTAAAGTCGCTATTTAAATGCGATGCTGTCTCACTATTATTAGCTTCTTCTCGCGCGTGTGTTTGCTTTGTATGCGACTGGCACATTTGATTCTCTTCTGATTGGCGAAAGTAAAAGCGTTTTTTTTCGTTTAGTGGGGCACTGGATTGAAAACAGCCCTTTCTTAGGGCCGATTTACACGGTACGATTTTTGTCGCATGCGAGAGGCTTAGGGCCGATTTACACGATACCATTTTGTCGCATGCGACACGACAAGCTCACGACAGGCCTACGACATGACTTAACGATTGTCGCAGCGTTTTAAAACATGACATGTTTTAAAATGATACGACATTTTTGCAGACGTACACAACAATCGTAAATCATGTCGTGGGCCTGTCGTAAGCCGTTGTCGCACGCGACAAAATCGTACCGTGTAAATCGGCCCTTACGACAGGCCTACGACATTACTTACAATTGTCGCAGCGTTTTAAAACATGTTTTAAAATGCTACAACATTTTTTCTGACGTACACGTCAATCGTAAGTCATGTCGCAGGCCTGTCGCGAGCTTGTCTCATACAACAAAAATCGTACCGTGTAAATCGGCCCTTAGGAACACCTTATCTTACTTTTACAGCTGAAAGAAAACTGGAAGCGCCGCTGCTCTTTATCGCTCACACGCCTGGTAGAAAAACGTCAAATAGAAAAAGCGAAGAGAGAGGAACATGTAAAAAATGTGTGGAGAAGAACAAGTGTTGTGCAGGAACAACGACGAAAAAACAAAGGTAAGAATTGAAAATATCTTTTTACCTAGCTAATGTTCCTTTGTGATCCTACTTTAAGGCTCTAAACATTTGGCTGGTAAAGTACCTTGTACCACAACACTGTCAGTAGAGGGCGAAATAACCTACCGCTTGTACCACAACACTGTCAGTAGAGGGCGAAATAACTTACCGTTGGGTATTCGGATGCCTTCTCGAGTCAAGAGTTTCCGTAGTGCACGGTCAGCGAGCGTAATTTCCAGGGGACGCGGTTAGCATGCAAATCTATCGCAATTAAACTGGCCTATTCCTCTTTATTATAGTGCATCATGATACCTGCTTGCAAAGGATACGGAATGCACTGGCGAAACAACATCAAGAGGCCCAAGAGTTTCTGCAAAAAATGAGGGAAAGGAAGTTAAGAGAAATGGAGGCTTGGAAACAAAGGCATGCACGCATGCGCGAGGCACAGATGCAGCAGGTTGGTTATCGAAGCAAGAATAGACCGAATGCATTCGCGTCGCCAAAGCCTCGGATCTTATGTCTGCGCATGACCCGAGGTTCTGGGAAACTCTATGTAGGAGAACATGCGCCATAGGGTTCTTATAGCCAAAAATTGGCTATCTGAACCTTACGGCGCCTGCTCACTACTCCTGCTAACATGAATGCACCAATCAGAGACGCCTTTCATTGTTCTTCACGAAAACCAATGAGAAGACACTTTGTTTCAGGGTTCCCTAGAGCTCTTATCTCCCTCTGTCATGCGCAAAAGAGGTGAGCTCTGGGGTCGAGATTGAGACTGAATGCAAAAATAGCCGCCAGTAAATCATTCTTGTAGCTAGCACGTGTAAGGTTAAACAAAAATTAGTTGTTAAGGGGAGGCTAGTCAGACTGATAATCATATTCGTCCATCGCTTACGATGATGACCACTAAGACAATCTCGTTCCGAGAGCCCACGTATCTTTTGGTCAGCGCCAAGTCACGGAGCTTTGGAATAATCAATTTTCGGAAGAGACTAAGAAGATGGTTTGGCCATGTCAGCCGGATGGGTCATTGTCATTGTCATTGTATCGCTACCTTTGACCACCTTGGGATCTTGCTCCATCTGTGAGTTCCCCATACATAAAGAATTCCCAACACCGCACGGAATAGGAGTACCGTAAACGCTCTAATGAGCCCCCCTATAGCCTCGAATTCATAATAAGCCCCCTCCCTAATAAGCTGCCCCTTCTCAATGTCAGTTTCGCACACTTGCGTAGCGGTCTAAATATAACGCTAAGTAACGAGTTGAATGAGTGCTTGCGAAATGTTTCGGTTTTAAATGGCCAAAGACGAGCTTACCACAGTATATACTGTATATACGAAATTTACTCAAGCTGAGTGAGATTTTAGAGGACTGGTGTTTTGACTGTCGATTTTTTAATTAACCCCCCTCTACGAGCCAAAGAATTAAATAAGCCCCCGGGCGCTTATGAGAGCGTTTTCGATATTTGACGAGGACAAAAATGTCTTGGCAGCGTGTAAAAGCCGGAAACCCTACACAACTACAACAAACAACAACAACAATCTTTATTTCCTTAATTTAAACTATTTACACAAAAGCACGGGCCCGCTGATAGCTAGAGTTAATCTAGCCTTATTCTTAACCTCAAGAGTAGTTAATAGTTTAATAAAAGTTAACAGTTTAATCAGTAGTACTTTAATCTTAAAATCTCTTAATTGAGCAATGTAATGGGCTAAGAATTTTTAGATTGCTCACATGTGTTTTTTTTTTAGCCTGATGGTATGGTTTCATTACTTGGCAAAGAGAGTCGTCTGGGTCCTGAGCAGAGGAGAAGATCTCGCTTGTCCAGTCTTTGGGACATACAATCCTCCTTGAAAACTGAATTCGGAATCGACGACAATGTGGTTTACAGGTACACCCTAGGGCCGATTTACACGGCCTACGACATGACTTAGGATTGTAGCAGCGGTTTAAAACATGTTTGATTAATCCAGTAACGCGTGTTCCATGTGATAATTACAGTAAAAGTTTTGGGTGAAGCTATATCGAAGGGGTTGATCGGCGAGGATCAAGCTTAGGCCTAATGACACCTAAAAAATACCTAATTAGGCCTAAACAAGAGTTTTTAGGTCGAATATTAGCTTTAATGAATGTTTAGGTTTGTTTCTTTATTGGTAAAACATGTAGCTTACAAGACGTGCTACAATCTTCGACCGCTGTCCCATAAACACGTGTGCTCGATCCTCGATCAACGCCTTCGATACAGCTTCATCCACAATTTTCGAGAGAAATGAGATTTTTTTTCCTTCTTTCTTAGTGGTGTCGTTTTTGCGGACAGGAAGAAGGCAACGCGACAAAGTTTGCAGCTGGAAGCGGTAAGATTTCGTTCTTGACAGTGGTGTTTCTGTCATAGGTTTTCCAATGAAATGGCCGGAAAGAACAAGGAATCCTTATCTTCTATGCTGTTTTTAAATTTTCCATTTTCAAGAGGTTTACATCATGTAATAAGCATGATAGTCTTAAAAGTCAGTTACAACCGCTAAACCTGCCCCTTTGGCTATTGTAATTTTTAATGCTAATTTGTTGCCTTTTCTAAATGTTAGCTTGCTGAGGAAGCTGCTTCTCAACAGCGTGACGAGTCAGAACAGTTTCGAAAGCTATTATCAAGGCTCGAGACAGAGATCGCCGTGCGGGAAAGAGTCCACGAAATCGTTTTTGATCTCATATCAAAGGCACAGTACATTCTGGATTTAGAGAGGAGATTTGACGTTGTGCGGAAAATCCCCAGTTACGTACAGTATCTCTTGGAAAACGCCCAAAGGATCTTGTATAGTGAAGGAACTATTCAAGAAACCAGAGGATTCGAAGTTGACTCGAAGGACGAGATTATTCGAGAAGCTGCACAACAGATAGTTACTGAGGCTGTTAATCGAGCCAGGGGAGAAATACAGCAGAACGAATCACTTCGTGAAACAGCCAACGAAATCGTGGCCACTGCTATCAGCTCTGCTTGTGCCAAAAGGCTTTTATACGGCTTGTGCAACATTGAAGAAGATAAAGATACCGTTAAATCTGCCGCATTTGATATCGCTGAAAAGCTTTCCGACTGCGCAAAAGATATTGTAACAGCAGCTATTGTATCAGCACTACGCCTTAAAGTTGAAAAAGACGAGACTGCCACGGCAAGACGTCTGGCTACTGAAGCTGTTGAGGCGGCTAAAGCGTCACTGGAACAGTTATATGGGATGAAGTTTGAGCTCGCCGAGGAAGAGCAAAAGCCGGATACTGAGGAAACTTTCAAAAGTCTCGATGAATGCGCAAAAGATTTGACAGCTACAGCTATTATAGCAGGCACGAAATCACTGGAAAGAACCATCACAAACGATGACCACCTCATAATAACGGCTCGCTCTTTAGCGTCCAATGCTGTGGCTTCCGCAAAGGCTTCGCTTGAGACTTTCTATGGTGTTAAGATTGGGGAAGAAAATGAAGACTGGGAGGATTCTTCCAAGGATATTTCCAAGCGTCTTGTTATATCTGCGAGAGATATTGCTCAAGGAGTTATCTCCTCAACCACTCAATTACTTGAAAAGTCCGATAAACCAGACACTCTTGAAAACAGAGCAGCGCAGGTGCTTGCAACAGACGCCATTCAAGCAGCAATAGCCTCACTGGAAGACCTTTTTGATATCAAGGTAGATTTTTCAGACAAGAATGACATCGCTGCCAAGAAAATCGCTGCTGCTGCTGTTGTTTCAGTCACTCGATCCCGCTATGGGAAAGAATTGGAACGAAACGAAGTGGATCTGACTGTAGCGACCAGAGAATTAGCTAGTAGAGTTGTGGATTCTGTAAAGACTTCAATGGACGAGTTAATGGTAACCATCTCAAAAGTCAAACCAGACGCCATTAAAGACGCTCAAAAATTGTTAGAGCAGGCTGCGACAAATATTGCACAAATTGCAGTCGACTCGGCTACGAGATCCCTCCTACGCGTTTCCCAGAAAAGCGAATGGAACTTGAAGTTTACAACACGAGAGCTCGTAAGAGATGTTTTAGATTCTGCAAAAGCCTCTTTGGAGAAAGTTTATGGGATTCAAATTGAATCAGAGGAAAGTCTGGGGCTTTTATCTCAGGAAACGTCGTCTCCAAGCCTCGCGTCATCTTCATACTCATCAGAGAGTAGTTTGAGTGAAGGCGAACACGAGGAAGAGTTAAAAGAAGCCGCACAAAGGCTGGCACTGGATGCTATAAAATCAGCAACCGTATCACTAGAACGGCTGCATAGCTGTGCCAAAGAAATGGAAGCTAACATCAAGACCACGGCTTTCGAGATTTCCAAAAGTCTAGTGGATTCCTCCGGAAACGTTTCGCGACAGCTTGAAGAGGAAGGTCTCGGAATTGCGGCAAGAAATCTGGCTTGCATGGCCATTGAATCAGCAGCCAATTCTCTCTTGAAACTGCACAATGATGAGGTATCGCTTCAGGACATCATTGCTAGTGATTCTCGCCTTCTGCAATCGGCGGCCAAGGTGGCCACAATTTCTGCTCGCTCCTCTTTAGGGGAGCTTTTTGATCGTGGCTTCTTTGGTGGCGTGGAGTTGGAGGAAGCCACAGGGTATTTTGCAACTCATGCACTGGTTTCGGCTGAAACTATGTTAGAGAAAGTACAGGACAGCAGCGATACAAGGGATCTTGATATGGAGATTTGTAAAGCTGCCTCAGAGCTCGCGTCACATGCAATTATATCTGCCGAAGGCTCAGTCAACCGCTTTGTGCAATTTGACCTGCCAGAATCAAGTGAAACGAGTAAAGATTATGGACGGGAGCACTCTTGCCAAGGAACGTTGTTCTGGAAGATTTCGACTTACGTTGAAGGCCTTATCAACAGAGCCTTGAGACGTCTTGGGACAAGGGAATACGACAGTATTTTTAATGAAGGTCCTGAGCATTATGAAGTGATAACACGTGAACAGGCCAGCCTAGCGGATGCAGAATACGGTCAAAGGGAAACAGATCTTTATCAGCAGGAAATTCTGGCTTTGAAAGCTTCAAGAATTGTTAATGATGTCGTGGAAAATGCTATCGACATCGTAAAAACCAAAAGGAAGAATGGCACCTTCCTTTCCGGCAGTAAATTTAGCCCGGGAGATGACCCATTTCCTGGCCAAAGTTGCAGCTCTGTGGACTTCAAAGAGGAAGCTCCTCGCAGGGAAAGTTGTGTTCCGCGCGAAATTGACTTTCTGAGTTCTACAAATCGACCTTTCTCGCCGCAGTTCAGAAAACCCGATGCTGGCGCCGCAGTCGTTTCACGAAAAACGAAATGGTTTGACAAAGAACTGGACATGCCACCACCGCACGTAGAGTTATCCAAAGGAAACATATTTGACAGTGATGTTGTTGAAAAACCGTCCTCTGATCCAGCACCGATTCTTAGCCCGAAACCCGCCACACCTCCCGAACCGGTACGTTCCGCGTCTGATTCCAACATGGACGTTGACGAGCTTGAGGCTTCACTCAATCAAAAACAATCCGTTTATGACATTATCAAGGAACGAGAAGAAACAGCAAGTTGTGATATCTCTCCTTGTGGATCGTACGTTGTCTTGCCGAACTTGAACCCATCGGAGCGTTCATTAATCGCTGCTCGAGTGGAGACTTACGAAATCATGTGGAATCAAAACAATGCAACTTCTTCAATAACCAATCTGCCTTCCTTGTCATCAAAGGGATCATTTATCACTAGCAACGCTGTTGAGCAAGGCTGTCAACGGAAAGAACCACGGAATCGTCCAGTACCGTCCCCGTCTCGTCTTCCAAACATATCCAGTTCTACCTCCAAGATCACCAGTGCAGGTTCCTCGAACCAATCCTTTCATCAGCCAAGGCGGACTTCTTCTGAAATACTAAAGAGGGGTGTACCGAAACCGTTCACGAAGACTTCAAAGGAATCAGTGGCAATGAAATCCCCTACAGGAAAAGACATTCAACCTTCTAGTGGCTCTGTGGGAAAAATGGCGACCTCGTCAGGGTCTTCTTTGCATCTGAAGGAAGCGATGTCTCAAAAAACTTCAAAAAGCGTGACCGCGCTTCCTTTAAAAGATTCAGCAAGAGACGTGCTTCATTTGCACTATGGGGCAGCCCCAAAGAAACACCTTTCACCAGAAGGCTCATTAATAAAAGCGTCTTTATCTTCATCTTCTGACAAAGCTAAATCGTCATCATCTGATAGTAAATTAAAACGATCTTCACAAACACCTTTATCTGCACTTAGCGGACGTCCATCCATGGAAGTTTTTACAGCTCAAAAAACACGTAGGAGTCCAACAATGGTCTCTCCACACAGCCCATTGGATAGGATGGTGTCGGCTTCATCTGATGAGGCAAGCCTGTCCCCTCGAGCTTCAAAGGGTAGGGTGGGACCGTCACCTCGTACATCGAAAGGACAAGTAGTCCTTTCCACCAAGACTTCAATAGGAAAAGTCAAGTGGTCTCCACGAGGCTCCACTCAAAACGCAGCATTGTCCTTCCGCGCCTCTCAAGGAGACGTCTCGCCATCTCCACGTACAACCACTCGGAAAGCAGCATCGTCTCCAAGTTCATCGAAAACAGGAGCCACTCAACCTCCAAGCTCCTCCACAGAAAACGCATCGGTATGCCCTCGGGGTTCCAAAGGGAAGATCGTGAAGTCTCCAAGTGGGTCTAACGAAAACGCCTTGATGTCTCCAAAGACTTCCAGAGGAAACGTCATGCAGTCTCCTCGTGTCTCAACAGAAAACACAGTGAACGTCGCAGAGTTAAAACGTGAATCTAAAGAAGAAAATTCTTTGTCTCAAAGATCGTCTGAGCTGAACGTAACGCAGGTACTACGTGCTTCAAGTGAATCTACGTCATTGTCATCAAACGTTGCTAAAAAAGAGGCTACAATGCTTTCAGATGAGGAAAATTGCACTTGGTTGTCTTCACCCGTTTCTGAAGAAGGAAAAGTAGTAGATTCGTGTTTTTCAGGAGCAAAGATGAAAGTTTATCCTCATTCTTCTGAGGTAAAAGCTGCTTTGTCATCTGATGCTGTTGCAGAAGAAGCAGTGGGATCTTCCCCTCGATTGACGGAAAAAGTGCCATCGAAAATAAGCATGTCAAAGTCTTTGCAGGGTACAGATTTGAGATCAGACACGTCCCAGGTCCAAGAAGTTGGGTCTGAACTAGATCAAGACACTGTGAACAAGAAAACACCTGATGGAGACGTCGAGGAAAACAGAAATGTGAAGAAGTTTGTTCCAAGTCTGGAACGAATTATTCAGGAAAAACGATTAACTCCAGAGGGAGCCGAGGCAGATACACGGCCTGCGTCGACCGTGGCTGACGTTTTAGAGTTAAAAACGTCCGCTGATCCGGACGAACCTCGGAACACCATACCTGCTTTAGAGGACCAAACTGAGGATATCAAGGAAACTGACGGTTTGAAATCGTTTCCGTCTAAATCTCTGCCATCCACGGAGATAAAAGGAGAAGAAACATGGACTGGACAGGGATCTCCCAGAAATTCTAAGACAATGGTCGCACCAAAAAGACGTCATGAGGTTGAAGTTGACTGTTCAACGAAGAAGCCAGAAGGTAAAGAAATACCTGAGGCGCATGGTGCACCATCTGTGCTAGAGAGTGTTTTGCCAGAAAAAAGGGGACAGGAAAAGAAATCAGATAAAAAGATGCCTAATTCCTCTACTTTAGGATGTAAAGAAGTGTCACAAGCTAAACAAGAGCCTTTTGGGACTGCAAGGAGTACTGCTGGAGACGCCAAAGGCTACAAACCTTACAGAATGTTTGGCATCTCAAGATCAGTGCACGACACCCTTGACGATATCGTCCAAAGAATGCTGAGCTCGGCCGACGAGCCGAGTGTTGTCGAAGTTTCTCGTCCCACAGGTCGGGGTTCCTTCGAAGAGATCAAACGGATTAGTGAAAAAAGATTAGATGAACCAGGAAGGTTCGCACGGGAGAGAAGGCTGTCTGGCCGCAAAGTGTCCAATACTGTAATAGAAACTATGAGTTTTATGCTTCAAACTGTGTCATCGTCAGATGACAGAAGTCCTCGCGGTTCTTCAGAAAGAAAGTTTAGCGGATCAGATATCCAAGGTGTTTGTGGTGAGTGTTATTGAGGAGTTTAAGTACGAGACATTACGAAGCTTAAGCACGCGTGTTTTTGAGACGCGGACGGCAACCGGAAGTGAGCTGTTTTCCCTTTTAACTTGTCTTCACTCAACCACATTTCATTGCCAAGTTTCTTTTCTCCATTAGACATGATTAGTGCAAAAATCTGGGAGACACCACTGCCCTGGCTGGCGAAATGTTCTTTTCCGGTTGCCGTCCGCGTCTCAAAAATGCGCGTGCTTAAGCTCCCTAATTTGGGCCGCCGACGGAAACAGGAAGTGAACAATTCGTACACCAGGGTCTCCCAGATTTTTTTACACTAATCGTCTCAAATAGTGAAAAGATACTTACCAATACAAATGAGGTTGTGTCAACACAAGTTAAAAAGGAAAGCAGCCCTCTTCCGGTCGCCGTCTGGAGGTAAAAAACGTCTCATTCTTAAAGGATTTCGTGCTGTTGGTTTCCTTTTAGAACGACCAGATTTTGACTGATGACGGAATTATGTTTAAGCGGACGTTTTCATTTTTTCACTTTTACCACTACTGAGAATAAAATTTAATCACAAATACCGGTGTTTCCTTCCATATGTACTTTTTCATTGTGCGTAAGTTTATGTTTAGTAGGTAAAGTATGAGCGGGAGATCTGTATGGGTGTTTGAAATGGTGAGCCGAAGGCTAGGCTCGATCACCAGCCGCAGTTTCGGGAAGTGAGCCAGCCCTCAATCCCGAACCGAACTCGAGTGAGCGGCGGAAATCGAGCCTACATTCGTCATTACATTAGTTGGGACACAAGTGATGTCCTCTGCTCTCCCCAAAGTTGGTTTTGCGAGATGGCTCTGATAAATCAGTGACTTCAACATTGGCGAGGAAGGAGCGCGCTTATAAAAGTCAGAATACTAGTGCTGTACATGGTGTCCGATGGGCAGAAATTTGCCGCCAAGCATGCGCTCAGTTATCATTATGTCCTTTTAAGAATGTCGTACGCTATAAGGATTTGTATGGGGATGAAACATAATTGGAAAATTCCACTCAACCAAACAACAAATTCGCACATGCACACATCTTAAATTTATCGTACGAGGGAGGAGGTCATCGTTGTTGAGTTTCACTGTCCTCACCCAAAACTACAGAGTTCCTCAGCATCACTTGTCGTCCCGGCCCCGACAAGGTTCATCTTGCTTCCCATACAAACGCAGTAAATTGCTTGAAAATGCCAAAATTCCGTTGTAATTTACTAGGGATGGCGGGCCAACTTAATTTGGCGAGGATTGTATTCCATTGTAAACGCTCTTACAGATCGGACGCGAATATTTTTTCGCACTTGTGAAATAAAGTACCCCGGTCCCAGTGGTATTTCTTGAGCCGCAAGAGAGCTGCGAAGCCGAGAAAAAAAAAAAAACCTGTGGTTACCTTGGACTTGAATCTCATTTTCGTGCAGACGCCAGGGTCAGGATATGACCCTCAGGCTCGGCTTGGTTAACATTTTTACAAACAATATGATTGGTTCGTTTGATTGGTAATACCTAGGGGTCGCGTGATTTCTAACTTGCCATTGGTACCTTTTGTAATTATCAATTTGATCGACGCATTTGACAGCTGGCGTCTGCATGAAAGTGAGATTCAAGTCCAAGGTAACCAGAGGTGTTTCTCTTTCTCGCCGAACTCGTCTTCGCCGCTCAAGAAAAACCTCTGGTACCAGGGTAGAAATAAAACAATAAATTGAATTCAGTAGAGATCTGTATCAAAAGTTAATAACGTTAATGAACACTAATTAGCTGAGCAGGAGTTTGTATTAAATCAAAGTTAATTCTACTGTTTAATCATTCATCAACCCCAGTTGATTTTTATTAGGGTTTATAGAGGAGTACATGTGACTCAAATAGTACCTACTGATTGGACCTAACTTTGACGAATAATTAATCAAAAGACCACTTTCGATATATTAAAATTCAGTCCCAAACAAAAGGTTTCATCTCGAGGCTCTGGGGAATAAACTCATACAAATCCTAATATTTATTCCCCAGAGCCTCGAGATGATGCCTTTTGTTTAGGACTGAATTTTAATATATCGAAAGTGGTCTATTGTAATTCAGCCATCTGGCTGCAAGACTGAGTGAGAGGTACTATAATTCTTAACTACCTACCAAATCCAACAACTGTGACCCTTGTATATATTTGGCTGTGAAAGAGCTTTTGTCCCCAATTCACTTTGAGGCCCCTTTTCGGGTCTGACTGGTTTGTGTTGGTGTAAATTAAATTTCGATCTGAAAGTAAAACATGCAAGTGGGAGAATTGAAGTCCCCGTTAAAAAGTGGTAATCTTTTCCATCGACAGAACTTCCAAGAACAGCTTCATCCCTGGAAAGGTTTGCAAGGGGAACCTTGTCAGCTCAGGACATCTCTTGTGTACAAGGAATGAGCCCATCACCTCCAAAGCTTCCATCCCCAAAGCGCTCGAGACTCAAAACTGCTTCCTCTCAAGACTCCATGGCAATCCGTGTCACCCAATCAGATTCCAGTATAGCCAGCTGCGATAAAGCCGCGGAGCTGAATCGTCAAGTCTCAAGCGCATGGCTCGATGAAGTCAACATTGCGAGTCAAGACACCTCTGTCAGGTCCCAGTCTCCGAAGAGACCTTACTCTAGCCCAACTCCCTCGCTTCACAAGCGATCTTCAGGAAGGCTCTCAACGCGGCAATCTTTCGAGGGAGTTTCAATTGAAAAGAGAAAGACTGACTCCGAGTGATGTCCCAACATTTCATTTTGTGGACAACGCAACTTTTTATACCTTATATTTGAGAAACTTAAAGTTTCGAAGAAATGTTCTAGTTTCACTTTTTCCTTATCCCAAATCATTTTTATTCACAGTTTCTTTTTTTTCCTTTGAACTCCTTACGTTTTAAGTTTGCTTTGAGATTTCTGTTTTTTTAAACATTGCTTTCAACTGTAACATTCAAAATGACACCGCCTGGTAAGATAACTTTCGTTTAAATAAAATCGTTATTTTGTCAATCACTGGTGTTTTTCATTTTGTACTCACATGAGGGCATTTTTATGATGCAAGGGCCAGCTGAACAAAGCCTTGTGGAAGCTCCGGATCTTGGGAGATCTAACCAGCAAATAATGTGTAGATTTGAACAAATACTGCAAAGCTGGTTGTATGGCTGTGAGGAGATTTTTTTTTGATTTACCAATTTCGTCAGGCACGGCCTGACTTCACAAGAAGCCCAGGACGTGACGTTATCAGATAGCAGCCTATGGGCTTGTTGTGGGGAGCGCTAAAAGCCGGAATCCAGAATCCGAAATCCGCAAACCAGAAACCAGAAACCAGAATTATCCGCAATTCGCCAGAATTACAATAACTTATCCACTGGATATCTCAATTTGTTTTGCTAGACTGTTTATCCGCTGGATAGTGATTTATCCGGTGGATAGGGTTATCCACTTTTTAGTGAACAATCGAGACCTGGTTTCTAGTGCACCTTGATTAATATATCGTGAAGTCTTCTAATTGGAAAGCTCTGTAAATGGATGATCATAATCGAAATCGAAATTTGTTCATTGTACATGGTCAAGTTTACGTAAAAGTAATAATGTTTGAAATTTATTAAATAAATTAAGTTGTGTTTTACCGTCTTTCCTTTCTTTGATTGAGTTCTAGTAAGAGTCCATTAGCATTAGCATTATAGAGCGGTTTTCAATGAGTGTCGAAAGTAATTAGCGAATTGCTTTGGTTTTGCATTTACTTCACTCAGTGATTGGTTCAAAGTTCTCGCGCCATTTTTTCAACCAATCAGAAGTGAAACCAAAACCAATTGTGGCTCGCGCGTGCACATTTTCCCGCGCTTTGTGTCGGCATCGTGTAATTACTTCGAGATTTGATTGGTTTACTGGATTGTCTCCGTCCTTTTTGATTGGCCAAAATAATTAAAAAACTTTGGTTTTGGTTTTACGACACTCGATTGAAACTCGCTCTATTCTTACCCAAGTAAGAATCTGGTATCTGGTATCAGGTTTGTGTCATGGTATTAAATTACTGAGCTAGCCCCCCCTCTTTGCTAATTTAAAATAGCCTTGGCCCCCCCTATTTTTCTCCCCTCCCCCTCTACGTAAATAATGACCGGTCCCTTAAAAAACTCGTTGCGACCGTTGCGGGAAGTAGACTCAATTCTCTGACTTTCCGCAACGGTTTCTGCAACTAGTCTCCCATCGTTTTTGGCCGTTGCAAGGTATGTTACGTTGGGCAATGATTCGTGCAAGTTGCTCGAAAAATTGCACATTGTAACAGCGCCTCAGTTACTCCTCCGTTACTTGAGCGTTTTTGAGCCAAGGACGGCGACAACGTGCATGAAGAGTTGCCTGTGTCATTTCGAATCTTGAGGTCATTCGCACCAAGTGTTTGGTTACAAATATATATTACGAGGATAGGCAACAGTATAGCTTTGTATCGGTAAACTAATGCAATTTCACCGAATTTTGTCCCAGAATTTCTTCTGCTTGTTCAAGCTGGGTTCATCAAACCCCAGCAGGCAAGCATTTTTATGTCATCGCTGCAGCAAATCTAATCAAAGTATTGTTGTACTTCCATGTTTCGAACAGATCCAAACAAAAGCGTTATCTCTGGCACAGATTCCGAACCATCTATTTAGTCTCTCACGCAGTTCCTTTTGGGATTTCATTTCACTGGAGGTGAAAAACGAGTCCCCTAAACGACTGCGTGGGAAGCTAAGCTATCTTCCGATTGGTTGACAATGAAATTTGGCGGGACTCTTGTTACCGTAAACTGTGACCGTGCACAAAACACTAGAATTCTAAGTTGCCCAAAGGACATATAAGCAGGTATATAAGGGGTCGAGATTTCGCTTTGTGCAGTTTTTTCCTACAATCGTAATTCCACCTTTCGACAGTAACAAGTGTTGAGCATGGCAACCTTGAACAAAAAGAGCTGCTGCTGAATACTCCCGCGCCATTAATTTGCCTGAGAATATCATCTGACTTGTTCTTGAAAGCAGTTACTATTAGACTACTATTACTCCCAAAGAACGTTGACCTCAGTGCCTTATCTAGATGTTTGCAACCCGCTTTTTTGTTAAATGAAATATAATTCTTTCCGGCCAAGCCTGTGCATTTAGAGAACAATGATCAACTAAACAACAAATTCTGCTGAAGAGATACATTACATTTTAGATCTCATGCATGACAAACGTATAATCTACACGCGAAAATGAAAAGATACATTTTATAACCAACGTACTCTTTGCATTGCATGTAAAAGTCTTGAGATGCTTTCAATTTTTTTTGATATGGCTGTCAAAGTAACTCGAAGAAACATACTTTTGAAAACCCCGTTGATTCTGTGATCACGAGCTTTCATTGGCCACTGTTGTTGAGTGTTTCTTAGGCTACCATCAGTCAGTGAATCGTGAAGTGCACGCGATTTCATTATGACGTCTGTCCATAAGTTTCATTCATTTGCATATCCTGTTTTTTTCAACGTCTGGTCACTGTGAATGGCAAGCGGAAACTTCGATTAATCCTCGATTCTTTAGCAGTGCGAAGATCAGATATTTACAAAATTTGTGGCCCCTCTTGGATTTTCCCAACTCCCTGGTCAAGTGACCTTGTTGCCTGCTTTGCGTGATAGGGTCACCAGCAACAGAGACTCGCAGCGAGTGAATACTGAAGAAATCACACCAATTTCCATATCAAAGCGGCTGTGAGATTTGCAAGGTAAGCTATCGTGCTATTTTTATGTCCTTGAAATACCTCTTAGATGGATTAATTCTTGAATAACGTTTCATAATAACTGTGTCGGGAGAATATCGCGTAGTTGTGAACAGAAATCTACGAACATCAAAGATTTCAGAACCGTTTGAGCTCGCCAATGTTTATATAGTTGTTATGACACATGCTATTCTCTCTTAATAGTAAACAAGCTGCACTCCATTTCGTTTAATCGATGGACTTGAAATTCAAATATTTCAAGTATCTAACAGTCACCGAACAACCATGATTTAGGTTTAAACGTTTTAATGTTCGGAGTGTTTCTTCTAGCACTCCGAAATAGTGTTTTGCTCGTGCAGTATCCGTGAGTGGGAAATATTTGTTTTTCGAATCAAGCTATCGCCAAACGTCACTAATTTCATTTTTTCTAACCTGAGAGCATTAATGCAAACAGCTAAGTTAAACTTGTCTTTACCTCGTGGTGAAAAAAACATGTACTTATGTACCTTTTCCTTAAAAAGGTAATGATTTAAGTGAGTTTCGATTTTTTAAGTGGAATGAAAAGGCATCACCGCCTACTGTGTTTTAGTTTATCATCGTGGTTCGACTTTCTTTCGAAATTTGGTGTCTCAATCAATCTTTACCTGAAAAAGTTGTACGTCTGATATTGCTTTAAATGTGTAAACATTCACCTTTCTGCATTTTCAGAATGCCTTTAACAATACCGCAAAAAAATTTCGATATTGCCCACATCCATTGTTCTAACCTCGTCAATTACACCCTTTTTCTTATCTTAACCACAACTAAATGGTTTCCTCCAGTTTCAAAATACCTATTGTGTTGTGAATAGACGTACGTACACCAAAAGCTTCATCAAATAATTTTATCTTCATTGCCTCGGTTACGGTGTGGTAAAGTACATCGAAAATCAGAAATATGGCGCTCTTGACAAAAACCGTGTTTCTTGGAGCATGGAAAATAGATTGTAGCAATTTATTCATGATCTCTTAGGAGAGAATAAAGCGCTCAATGTTGTCACGGCCTCGCCCAAATAATGACACTTGGCCCACAGCATTTTTCGCCAATTAAATTCGTGAGATAACACAAAACTGCCTTCATTTGTTTGGTCGATCCATGCATTGCTCAAATAATTTGGTTTAAATCATTGTTTTTGTTGATTGGGTTTCGGGTAAACACAAATTAGCAGATATAACTTTTTTTCTTGTGTGGTCAATTCTTATTTTCTGGGTTTTGCTGGACCCAATTTGACGCCAAGTTTTGTGGTATTTTTTACGGTATAGGATTTCTGTGATTCACAAGGCACTTAAGATAAATGACCATCAAAATCCTATACATAAGAAGGCCACTGTTATTAAAGAAGGCTCTTTTCTTTCCCTCAATCTTTTGATTCCACTTGATCGTATTGACTTTTGTAGAAATCTATGCCGGAATTGGAGTTAGTCTCTTCCCACATGAATGTTTACGACATTTTCCTTGAAGTCGCTTGAAATTCAGTTGGCCCTTGACATAGGCCAAATGTGTAATTAACACCTGTAATGTATGAAGACTATCGGCTCCATCTTCGTGCAACATATATTTTTCGAATTCCAAAGCCCGGTGACCTTTCTTCCGGAATGTGGTGGTCGTGGGAAATATTGTCATGGCAACTGCACTTTGATTGACAAGTTTAAGAACCCGTGGAAAAAATCCGTGGGATGGTCGGACAGACGGTGTTGTGTTCCGAGCGCGTCGGCTATTCCTAGTAGCCGGGATATCTCGAGATTTTCGGCACTTTTCGTCCTAAATTTCAGTTGCTTTGTTTAAATCCCAACCTCGAAGCCCTGTCTTCAAAGAACGAGCTTTGATTTTATCGCACAACCGCTTTCTGCGAGTGTAAACTCGTGTGACGATGGCGTATCGAGGTCGGGAACTTTACAACGAAGATTCGGCGGTCAACCTTCTCCGTTCAGTCCGACAACAAGTAAGTAACATTTCAGTCGTTCTCTGTAATTTTGTAGCACTACTTCTCCATTATACTAATTTCCGTTGATGGAAATTTTACCGGAAAAAATTTAAATCCAAGCTAGACCCTTCTCTCGAGCTCCTAGTAAACTAAGAGTTCGAGTTTTCCTGCCTGAGCTGAACGAAAAACGTATAAGCTTACTTTTAAAAGCTTGTTATTCAGCTGTCCTTACTCAGCTGTGCCTGTTGTTTTATCACCAGGAAGCCCATTTTGAAATGCTGTCTCGAGAACTGGAACAAGAGAGACGAGATGTCGCACAGCAGTTGGAAAAGGTCTGAAATTTTGAAATTGAGTGTATCTTGATTTGCATCGATTTGAGGAGTGTAGGTCATGAACTTTTCGTAGCTTCTTTGGACAAACGCGACATCTATAATGGGATTTACACTGTCGTTTAATTTTGCATTGCAGTGTAAATATGGCTCCGAAACAGCAAGTGTCAGCTCAATGGGAAGGTAGGAAAAAAGTGGTTTGATTCTTTGAACCGCACGATTTTCGACTTGCTGCTTTAAAATTTATTAATTTGATTCTGCTTTGCAAAATTGCTAACCTTACTGATTTTACGATTTCCCGTGTTTGACACTTCGAATGCCCTCTTGAAAAACAACGAAAGACGAAAACTACCAGCTTGTCCTGGAGGATTTCCAATTGTCATTTATATCGACGTTCTGTGTTGGAAATCGAAGGAAGATCGGACTCTTATTAAAAAGCGTGGAATGTTTAATCGACGAATAAATCGTGTCAATGTAAATCGAATGTAAGCTTAATTAGCTTTTTCATTTGGCATTCGTTAAATTAGCGCTCTTTTATAGTATGGATCCCTCGATGTGATGTGGTCTTAAAATGTATCCAGTTCTCGTTGATTTGAACTTTTCAAGTTTAGCTGATGTAATAAGCACTCTCGTTAAGCGTTTTCTTACAAGCTTTTGGGTATCGAATATCATAATCTGAATGTATTTGTGGTGTTTAACTCGAATCCTCTCTTATCGAAAATTGTTGTTCGTAGTTCAATTATTCAAATCGCGTTCTTTGTGTTGCTTCTAAATTACATTATAATTTTAGACAGCATTTTCAATTTGTTGTCCTAGAAAATACAAAACCTCGAAATTCGTCAGTTCTGTTGACGTACGTTTTTCAGCTGAGTCCTATTGTTTAGTTACTTTCTAAAACAGCACCTTGATAAGGTGTTAAACTGTTGACAAGTTAAAAGGATAAAATGAGATGCCTAGATGTCAATAAATGTTCCTTCGTCAATAGAAAGTGCCAGACTTAACTGGTCACTTCCAACTATTCGATAAATACCGTAAGTTAGGTGGAGGGTTATGCACAAAATAATATAAAATGTTCATTGTTGATTGCGGCCTGGTTCTTTGACATTCTCTGCATGGATGAATAATAGTTGATAAACATGCAAACTGTAGGTATTGTGCACTATCATCAACTTTAGCAGGAACCATGTGTCTTGTTCACACTTATTCGTAAACCATGTTTCGATGCAATTTAAAGACACATTCAAGACACTTTGCTTTAGGTGTTGTGAACTGGTATGTTGCAGTCGTAGAATTGAACAATGCAAATGTAAATATCCACATGTAAACTGTGCTTCATAAAATATTACATTGTGTATCATAATTATGATGTTTGTACAATAGCAACTCGTGGGATGTATGTTTCCAAAAATTCATGATCTCATAAGAAAAATCCTGAGTATTTGTTTCTCAGTGTTTGAAAACAACTTTTTCTTCATGCCAAGAAACTAGGTTTTTACAATTCAGTTATAATAAGATAACAATCTAAGAAAAAAATGTGGTGTCACAGGGCAATTAAAAAACTCTAAACAGCAAAACTACAATAGCTAGGTGGGTACCCAACAAAATTTTGTAATGTTGAGAATACAGCTGTGCTTGGTCATAAATTTTCCCCAATTTTTTCACAGTTCCACTGACGAGTCCTTTGTGTGGCGTGGAAATCGTGGGCCTGGAAGTATTGGTGATGAGCAAGATTTCTCTGACAATGAGAGCCAGCTGAGTGGATCAGCACTTGTAGATTCTTGCTTGTGAGTGTAAAGCATTTTGTAGCTTCTGCAATGGCAACAAAAATTTCATGAATTATTCCCATACTTAAAGGGAGATCATGAGTGTTTTATTAATAAAGCGATGCTATTGTTACCTGATGTTGTCCCCATCTTGCCTTCCTTCTTGTGCAAAGTGGATATACAGCCTTGACTGAATTCCTTGTGCTAATTTACTATGGTGTATGAAGAAACACTGTAGGTCCCTCTGACTTCCAACAGAGTTCTTCCAGCGCAAACAACTTGTGTCAAGTTTTGAGTAACAGGGTGATTCCACCGTGTTAGTTTTGATAAAGAAGGGTGACAGCCACCAAAACTGTCAATGCTGAGTTTCTTTCTTTCGGGCTTTGTAAAACAAACTACAAAATTAACCAGGCATTCTTCTAGTCAATTGTATGTATTGGCAATGTACAATAATTATTGGAGGAAGCCCTTTGATATTGTGTGTGTGTGTGTGGGGGGGGGGGGGGGAGTCTTTCAGGTACTGGAATTGGGATGTGAGCAATGGGTTCATGACTACTAGTCTCCAGTTTAACTTTATCTTCTACTTATGATCTCCACCCTTTGTAACTAGAAGCTCCTGCCAATTTAGAACAATTTTCCCCTTTGGTGACATTCTTTCGAATCTTTTCCTTGTCAACTCAATCTTCCAGTTGTAAACTCTTGCAAAATTAAATTTGTCCTTGAACATTTAGCTTACTGGGAATTACCTGTGTTCTGATTTTTGCAAAAGGCACAAATGTTTTCCCGCCTTTTTTAGACCGCCATGAATTTGGTCTCCTTTAGTTCCAGGAAACTCCTTCCCTCACCATTAAGGGATAGCCTTGATTAGACCTTTCAAAAAGTGTAGGTTAACTGTGAACAGAAAATAAGAGATGGGTCTCGATAGAAAACACCTCACCCAACAAATGAATTGATGAACAAGTGAATCCTTGAGAAAACAATACCCACACACCTTTTTTTTACCTTTTCATACTGTCATAAATGTATTGCAAGAAGATGACTGGCCTGTGAGTAACAAACACTGGCCTTCTGCTCCTCAATGAGCACCCAGCCTCAAAAACAAATTTGGAATGCTGGTTTTAAATAAATATTGTGGTGGGAACTTCCCCTGCTACATGGACAAATGTGATTTCGATACCAAACTTTTTTGCAAGGTCTTATTTAATAAGTGCTATAACTTGTAATAGGTATATAAATTTTGCAGATATCTAATAGCTGTTACGTACCAATATCTTTGAGAACAGAATTAGTTGCCTCTGTCATTTCAAGTTTAGAATCATCTCCATGCACAGTTTGTTGAGTGAGATACAATGTGCAATATTACCTCCTTCCTTAATTTGTGATGAATACAAAATTATTCTAAACAAATTCCATTCCGTCTTTGAGTCATTAAAATGTTAAAAAAATTATTAACGTTAATTTACTTAATTTTTACTACTTTAACTTTGTTCCTTGTGTGAATGTAATATGTGTTGCCAGAAACCCATAAGGGTTGAAATGTGTAACACGCGTTCACAGCTTCCGAATATCCAGTGCGAACTGATTGGTTGAATGTTTCAGTGCTAAGTACCATATTTGGAAACCCCTTGCTCTTGTTGTTCCAAATATGGTACTTAGCAAATTGAATATTCAGAAGCTTGTTTCCCAGCACACAAGGGGCCGTGACACGTTTCAACCCTTTCTGGTGTTGCTGAATAGTAACCATTTATTTGTATTTTACATGTAATTTGATACAATCAAAAACATTATTTTGTTGGTGACTGAATTAAAATCCAAACTAGTATGAGAAAGGTCTTGTAAATTGGATATGTATATATATGTACTTATCTCCCTTCGGAAGAGACGTCAACCAAACAGATTTTTGGACAATACTGAGTTTAATGATGTACAGATAAGACTTGTGTTTTAAGTTGTCAAACATTCTGGTTGTCTTTTCTTCTCAATTTATGAGGCAAGTCAGGTATCTATTTAACCTTTTACAAAAAATATATGCGTGATATGAACATGTAAAAGACGAATCTTTTAACATGTATATATTAAAGTGCCACCACGATGAAAATTTTGCACGTCCTTTTTTCTTTAGATTTTGAAAATAGACGTACTAAATAGGTATCATGCCAATTTTTATCTCAAAATTCCCATGGGAAGTATCATTATTGTAACGTAGTTTTTTGGTTTTCGCTGTCCGCCATTACTCGAACGGCAAATGACCACGAGCGAGGAAAAGGGTTGGGTCTTAAGCTGGATTGCCTGAGGTCTGATGTCATACGCACAACGCTCAAAATAAATGTGGCTAATTTCCCATGCCATCTATGAGATGTGAGAGATGCTGAGTTGCTTTTTGCTGATATTATATACATTACTCCTTGATCGACTTGTTCGCTTTGTCAAACGCCACAAAGCGATGCACGTATGACGTCAAGAGCCAAGTCTTGCGTGAAGACCGCTTACAAAATAATCGCAGGCTTCTCCAATGCTGTCTGAGTAATGGCGGACAGATTTTTAGTGGTTTTTGGCTGGCTATTTTCCGACTTATCTCGCTTCTATTGTTCCAAATTTAAATGCATTGTATTATTTTGAACATATTGACTTAATTGACGTCGAAAAAATCTGAAAAGCAAACCAAAATTTTCGTCGTAGTGGCACTTCAATCCATTTAGTCCCAACTTTTTCGTCAAAAAATATGTGTTATTTAAAATAGCAACTGCAAAAGTTGTTTGTTTGACATATTGAAGAAAGCTTTGGTATTGACCAGTGATCCTTTTGCCACTTAAGATAACTAATTACTATTTCACTTTGTGGTACGTGTTTGCACTTTGACACCATACGTGTATAATAAAATTATGTATCCTTAATTCACAACTAACAGTGATGTGACTTTGGCTCTTTTTCCAGGAAAGTCCTTCAAGAAAGAGGACTTTCTGACTCAAGGTATTCATTATAATTTTGTGATGTTATCTGGTTTACATGTTTATGCACAGTTTCTGTTTATTTGCATCAAAGGCCACTTTTTTCCTTTTTTTTTTGGCATTGAAAAATGCATTTTTATGCAAAATTATTAATACATACAATCAGGTTTTGATAAAAAGAATGGTCTTTTGTGTTGTTTCTATACTGTATTGAATAAGTTATAAAAGGTTTTTACGTCTTACCAGAAACCCATAAGGGTTGAAACGTGTTACGCGCATTCACAGCTTTCGAATATTCAGTGCGAACTGATTGGTTGAATGTTTCAGTGCTAAGTACCATATTTGGAAACCCCTCGCTCTTGTTGTTCCAAATATGGTACTTAGCAAATTGAATATTCAGAAGCTTGTTTCCCAGCACACAAGGGGCCGTTACACGTTTCAACCCTTATGGGTTTCTGGTCTTACATGTAAGTGAACTGATAAGATGTGGCTTTTGGTACCAGCGATACTGTAATAATTACAGAATGTTCAAAATAATTATTTTAAACCCCCTTGCTATTTTCAAACCCATGGTTAGAATCATAAATGGTTGGTTTTAGAAGTTTTAAATTAAAAATGCTCAGTAAAATTAAAGAGCAAAAATTAGCAGGCAAGATGAAGCAACTCTGTTGTAACAGGTGCAAAGAAGTACTTTTTTCCTTCTGGAAATATAAATGATACTACTATCCTTTTTTGAAATTGAAATACTACCACAAGATGTACTGGCCTTCTTGAGAATAAATGTCTGTAATTTTTATGCTTCTGATCTGCTGAAGATCATACTGAACGTTTAATGTGTTTTTATTGACTCAATGGTGGTAAAAGAGAGTCGCGTTGAAGGAGAAAGCTGTCAGAGGCTTATGGGATAACTATTTTGTCAGCAGTCTTAAAAGATTTTACCTAATGGAAAACATACAAATTAACTGTACACAGTTTTTGTAATTAAAACATTCATAAAGTTTGTCTTCTATTTATTGTTGGAATTTTTTTAATTTTAGGGATGAGCACGATCCTTTTTATGATAGGAGTTTAGTTAATGGTAAGAGCAACCAGACAGCTGGACCACATTCAAATGCACTCATGAGTCAAGACTGGGAAAAAGACCTTATGGAAGCAGGTAGTCAGAAATGAAAAATAACATTACAGAGTGAAAATATTACTTACCAGGCCTATCTGCCGATAGACTCTCATTCTGACCCCCCTACTACGATTCTCAGTTGAGCATGACACTAGGGAAGTTTGGTGACAAAGTTTTAGCGTTAAAGTTACCATGTTGTCAAGGGCAACTTCCTTTGTTTCCAAGAGTAACTTTTAGGGCCTTGACATCACGAGCGATGAACCCGCCAAAATCTACAAATTCAAACCGTCACCAGTTAAATGATGTCAAACCCTGAAAAGTTACCCTTGGAAACAAAGCAATTTGCGCGTGACAACATGGTAACTTTAACACTGAAACTTTGTCACCAAACTACCCTAGTGTCATACTCAACTGAGAATCGTAGTACCTTCCTTTGACTGCTTTTGCCACTCAACTAGGCCCTCCATCTTTATTATAAGCAAGTGTTGCTTCCTGATTCAGAGTGAGGTCATCATACATTTGGACCAGTTTGGTCGGCTGCATGAACCACAGCGTCGTTGAACACGCCCTCTTCTCATTTCAAACAGTATGTGAGTCACTTAACATCCAATAAGTTTTTACCTCACCTCCCCTCCCCTTTTTTCCCCTCTGTTTTTATCATTATGACAGGTGCCTGTCATCTGTTATGAAAGGTATTTCATGTCTGGGTTAATTGTCAATCCATGCCACCAAACCAGGGGCTACCCACCACTAGTGGAAGGTCCTGGACATCTCAGGCACCCAACTTACCTGTGAAGTGGTTGTTAACCTACATTATGTTAACCCATCTACTCCTGGGCAGTGTTCGACACTCTCTTGTATAATTATTCACCAAGTACAATGGTTTTATTTTATTGCAGAGTTGACCCCTGGGCAAACTGTTAAGAAAGTTGTTACAAGAACAGAACTCCGTACATTGAAAACAGTGGATGGCAAGGTTGTGCAAGATTCCTATGATCCTGGAAGTGCGCAAACCACAGTTGAACGATATACAATTGACAACAGAGCTGTCAATGGTAACACACCAAGAGCTGTGACAAAGCAATACGTTCCAGGGGATGAATACCGGTCTGGTCGTCGTGGGCCAGGGTCACAGTCTTCTGTTGAGGATTATCGGCGCCCTTACAGTCCAGGAAACCAAAGTGGTCCAGGTTCAGATGGGAGACGGACACCCACTGCGGGCAATCCCTCTGGATATGTATCTGATGGTTACCAAACACCAACTGGTAAATAATACTACATGTATTCTTTTTTTACTCAGCCAAAACAGCCTCAGTTTTCTAAACTTTCAAGACAACTCTTCAGGGCTGTCTGCACTAGCAGCTGGTAGCTGGTAATTTTCAATCTGAAAATTTCTATTGTTAGCTACTTGCAGATGTTTTGTCATGACAGTTAAACATAGCCTCTAATGACAGCCCAGCTTATAGGATAAAAGTAGAGTAGAGAACCAAAAAAACTCAACCCACATTTGATGCCAAGGCTGGGAATCGAATGTGGTAATGTGATTTCCATCTTTTCCTCAATTTCTTCATGGCTGTCTTTTTTTATGTCAGGTTCACAGCATTCTTCCCAGTCCAGCTCTGTTGGTACAAAAACCTATCGCAACACAAGCCAGTCACTACCTCGCACTTCTTCATCAAAACCTAATGCTACACCATCATCTTCGTCTACCATGCCAAGATCATCAACTTCTGGACGATCAAGCAGTAAGTGAGCTTTAAATACAGCGTATTAAATTATCCGTATTTTTTAAGCCTTGTTCCCAATTTTTCTGATAATCAGTTTCAACTTTATTTAAAGAATAGTTGACACAACACAACACAAAAGGACTGGGTCCGGTTGTTCAAAAGCCGATTAACGCTAATCACAGATTAAAAATTAACCAAGGAGTTTATTTCTCCATTCCCAAATGCTGTTCAACGCTGATATTTGGCAAAACTTTACACCAGAAGAAGTCAATCTCGAAAAAAAAAATCAAGCAAAAGAAACTTTCACCAAAAAGTTGAAAAAATGAAACAAAAGTTTACACTAATCCTGGATTAAGTTAATCGGCTTTCGAACAACCGGGCCCAGGTCTGCAAATAGCATTTGCTGATCTGGGTGGAACAGTCACACTAAAAGATTACAATAAAAATAATAAGTAATTACAAAATTTACCAAAGGAGACTTACATAATTACTTGCACAGATGTGTCAACTTAAATCATTAGTATAATTACAAGTTCAGCGACATAAGTATTGTTACAATGTATGTTTGTATGAAGAACTCAAGTTCTATTTGTACTTATTTAGAGCAGAGGTAATTTGGGAAATATTGATATAGTCATCATGCTTCTTAAGAATATCAAGAAGGAAAGAGTGGACTTTCGTTTGGAAGTGTTTTTTTGGGAGCTCTTTTAATGATGCTGGTATCTCATTCCAAATTTTAGCTCCTACTCTTGAGAAAGCTCTTTTTTGGATTTCTTATCTAGATTTCTTCATATAGAATTTATTTGCTGACGAAGACCAAGTGTTATAACAATGAACACTGGTAGTGTTGCTGAATAGGTTTAAAATGTTACTGGGTACCTTTCAATTCTGTATACATGTATCATGCATTAAACAACAGATGGATTTGAAATAAAGAAATTTAGTGGTAGAATATTGGCATCAATAAACAGAGGGACTGCATGTTCACATCTCTCTATGGAAAATATAAATCTAAGTGCTAGTTTTTGAAGGACTATAATTTTCGTCAGGCATGATTTACATGCAAGACCCCATGCAGTTAGTCCATAAGATACATGTATGTAGGGCAATAATTATTAAAGATTGATAGATGCGCAGTAGAGTATTTGGTGGCACAAAATGCCTAAGTTTTGCAATAATCCCAACTAATCTACTTATTTTGACCATGATGTGTTCAGTATGAGATTTCCAGCTTGAACTGCAGTCTATGAAAACCCCAAGGTATTTTACATAATCTTTACATTCACGCCCTTATGTGCTATGTGCTAGCACAATGAGGATTAACTCTCTTACATTCAAGGTTAACTCATTTGCTCAGTACATTATCATATACCACAATTTTCAGTTTGAGCGCTAGTCTCTTTTGATAAGGTTGAAAAATAATGTAATTAGATTTTTTAATGTTGAGGGTTTAATAACCTGTTTGCTGTTAGCAGTTACATACCTTACGAAGTTCACAGTTTACAAGGGTTTCAAGAGATTTCATGAATGTCTTTGTCGGCATAGAGGATATTTGTATCATCAGCAAAGAGGTAGAAATTGAATTTGTTCGAGGAGTACTGTATGTCGTTTACATATAATAGAAAAAGGAGGGATCCCAAGACAGACCCTTGAGGCACGCCACAGGTAATTGCAGCCTTATTAGAAATGACATTTAAATTCTGTTGTTTGCGTTCGGTTACTTAAATAACCATTCATTAATTATTCCGTGGAAACCATAATGTTCCAGTTTGTTTAATAATATACCGCGATTAACTGTATCAAATGCTTTCTTCAAATCAAGAGAAACATGAGAAAAGGCGTTTATCCATATTAGTTTGTATTGTATTAATAATATCCAAAATTGTATGTTGTGTAGAATGTGATTTACGAAAGCCATACTGTGCCTGATAAAGTAATCCATTCTCTTTGATAAAAGAGATCATCTTAGAATACATTAACATTTCGAAAATTCTGTTAAAATTGGATAAAAGTGATATTGGTCTGTAATAATTATTCGCATCAAGCTCAATGCCAGATTTAAACACTGGTACTATTTTTGATAATTTTAGCTTGGCCGGGTATACTCCTTGGGAAACAGAAACATATAAAAGTGTTGCAAGAGGCAAGCTTACAATGCCACTTACATATTTTAATAATAGTTTCACCTACAGCCACTGTAGGTACAAAAAATAACCAATGTCATTCCTTCTGGCATACTTAGTCTAGGAAAAAGATACATAAGATCAAGGTTTTTTCTTTAGTACTGTTCAGTAATTAAATAATAGGCCTTTTTCGAAATATCAAATATTCAGCTTGATAGTGAGGCAGTGGGGACAAAAACACTAGAAACGTTGAAATGAATGTGAATAATGTCTGCATATCATCCACTTTCCTTTGTTTTTTTCCTGTAAACCTCTCTTTCAGGCGGAATTTTATTATGTCGAAAAAGGCTTATGATTGTTCCAAATCTACATTATTTATTTAAGTTTTGCACTGTAAGTACTGCTTCTGGATTAAAGCAGAACTTTCCCCCTCTATTTTGAAAAAGGTATGGACACACCACTCATGCTGATCTTTACTCTGTTTTAAACTCCATTAGCTTCTGCTTGCATATCTGACATTAATTATTTCAGAATGAAATCAAAACACAAATGTTGTGAAATAAAAATATCATTTAATTGTGTAGCAAAATCTTTATTATTGACATGATGGAAATTTGTCTTTTCATGTGGTCTGGCTTTATACATTCCTAACTGTGTTCTTTATGTTGAATTGTCATGTCTTTTCTTTTTGGTTGTTGGTTGTGACCAGCTGTATGCTTTTATTGTCAAAATCGTAATAAAAATATATATTTATTAAGACCTGGAACAAATGTTTGACATTTTTGTGCCTGGAGGCAAAAAGTTAGCCCAGAGTTGACAAGTAATAATTATTAACATTACAAACTGTGGTGTATCAGTGGTCATATTGTTTACAATGTGACCAATTTTAATAAACGTATTATTTGTACGTTCAGTCTATTTATAGCTCTTTATGAATTCAGGGGAGTTTCTGGATGAAAGGTGTTTAATTATGATTTTTTGTTTTGTCCTTGGCTTTCTTGCATTATTAATGGAATCAGAGGAATGACTTGGGATTTCAAATTTAACAAAGATGGATATGTGGAATGCACAGTCCTTATCCATGAGATTGTTTGCAATGGTTTCGTCAGATGGCAAAGCAAAGGGTAGTTTGATTTTCCTCTTTCAATTTTCTCAGAAAACCAGGATTGGCTTCGTTTAAATCTTACATGACACATGACCACAGTCTTTTGTGTAATATGCAGTTTTATGTCAATAAGCTTTGATTGTGTGATTCTGCAGCAAAGGTTATGTTTTTCTCTTGTTTTGCATTAAATTTTGGTTATTTAGTGAACATATTTTTTGTTGAGTTTAATAATATGCTCTAAAAGTTGAAAAATTCCTTCATGTTTGCTCAGTGATCTAAAAACATCTTATATCGATCGGCTAACCTTTGAATGATTAACTTTTTTGTCATTGCTGTTTTAGTCTCAGAGAGACAGAGCTATTTAGTGTACGGAGCAGTTGCACTGCAGAGAGTATATTTTTACATCTGTTCAAATTAAATTCTGTCTTTTTTGGGTGCAGATTCCTTTTTTGATACAATCTTCATTAAATCTTGTTTTGTATGGTCTTTATTTAGGGTGAAAAAAGCCAAATTTTAAATACAATTTTAAGTTGGTAATTCGGTTAATATAAAACTGCATGTTACCTTGAGCAGGTGTGAAATTAGACTTAATAGCATTTCAGCATTGTATCAAGGTCCAACTTAAATAAGGTTATTCAATTATTATTATTATTATTATTATTATTATTATTATTATTATTATTATGATTAATGAGTAAACAACTAGGAGCGACTGCAGCCAGTTGGTCAGTGGTTGTAGTATACTGGCGCATGCGTGGAATACCTCGTGCTTTGGGCTGTATCGCTTATTTATCAGTGTGGCGGGAAGTAGGAGCATTGTGTGTGGAGCGTTTAGCGGTTTTTGTTCCCTCCCTCCCCACCTTCTGCTTTCCACTGTGTATCAGTGTGATGGGTACCCATTCTTCTCGGGGGCGTGGGGGCTCATGGCTGGGTTGTCAGGTTTTGCCAGCCATCGGTGCAGTCTCCATCTTGGAGCTGGCTGCCAATAGTGGAAGCTCCAGGATGTTTCGGGCACCCAACCTCCAAAAAGCGACGATGTTGTTTATTATTATTATTATTATTATTATTATTATTATTATTATTATTATTATTATTATTATTATTATTATTATTATTATTATTATTTGTTGAAGTGGGACCATTACAATATGTAGTTTCTCAATCTGTCTCAAGGTGAAATCCTAAAGTAAAGATTTTTCAAGTGAAATGCTTGTAGTCTCCATGTTTGCATGTTGATTATTCTGTCCAAACTTCATTCATGTCTGGAAATGCACATACAGTGTAGATACAAGTCCAATTTTAGTTTGCACATGTAATGTCCTCTTACCAGTAAGTCTAACGATTTTTACAGCAGTGACTTAAGTGTAAGGGGTAATAGTAGAACCTTATTTTCACACGATAATGTTTAAATCAAATCAGTTAATACATATCAAATCATATTGGCTTTTGAGGAGAGGGGAACAGTGGGATATCTGGAGAAAAACCACTCAGAGCAGAGTAGAGAACCAAACACAAACTCAACCCACTTGACTGATGGCGCTCTCATTTAATTTTAGTTACTACTAAAGTTTTTATTGTATCAGGTTTCTTTTTTGTCAGCTTCAAGTTGTAGTGTTTGTTAGTGTTGCAGATTGTCTTTTGTGAATGTTAACTGCACGTGTGTATGTTCAATAAAGTTGGATTTAAATTAAAAAAAAAAAAACAAACAAAACAAAACAAAAAAAAATCAACCCACAGATGACACCAGATCTGGGAATTGAACCTGAGCCGCATTGGTGAGAGGCAAGTTCTCTCACCACTGTGCCATCCCTGGTTTGGTTGGAATTATCTTTACTTGCGGAGCAGAATTAAGGGAACATTTTGTGACATTGAGGAGAAGAGAAATGAGGCACTTTGTGATTCTCATTAAAATTTGTGTAAATCGAATTATGTGCCTTTCTGGACATAGTTATATGCCACAGTTGTCTTAAAATTTGAGACTTTTAATATGGTAAGAAGCTAGTAACCTTTTTTAAAAGTGTATGTGTACCTAACCTCAAAATACTTTAATTTCTATTAAAATGTGATAGGACATTAGCATGATGACGTCATTTGACTACAAGTACCAGAATCCTACAGGTTCTGCTTGTCTCGTACTAATTAGAGCTATTGTCATTTTAACCCTGCTGGGAAAACAAAATTTAAATAAGAAAAGAAAAACAAACTGAATTCTGGTAGTTGTAGTGAAATGACGCTATCGTAAAAGTTGCCTACATGTATTACTCTGAAAATTGTCGAAATTAGAGTATGAACTTGAACTTATGATAAATGTGGACTGGATGCTCTACCTCTAAGCAACAGGAGTCACTTTCGAGAGCTACGTTATATTAAATCTCTTCAATTATAGCAAGCACAATATCATTGTTCCGGCCAGGTTTAATGACAGGCATGCATCTATTCCTAATTTATAGGCTCAATAACTTATGATCTATTAGAGTACAGATGCATACCTGACGTATATAACATCAAAGCTTTTAGATTCTATATTACTGTTCAGTAATAGATCACAGAAGACGGCTATCGTCTCGTGTGCCACTTTTTTGTTCTTACCACATTTTGACATCACCTGTGATCTATTACTGAACACATGCACTGCAACATTCTGTCAAAACTTGAATGCAAAACAGTTTGTGATGTGATGGCAATCAATGATGAAATTTAAACTAACGTCTCTATAATTGGTAGACGTTTATTTCTTGGAACAATATTTTGATTTAATAACTCTGGCTTAGTCTGTATAACTATCTGAGCAATTCAGGGGCTGTTATTATAATTTCCATTCATTACACTCTGAATCATGAACAAATTATTTACCCAGATTGTAGAATGAACAGTTTTGGTTTTTCTTAATTTTTTTTCTTCCTTATTTTTTTCCTAACTCATTCATTCTTTTGAAGCAACATACAACCTCAGTATCAAAGTTGGTGATGTCAAAGGCTCTGGAACAGATGGAAATGTTTACATACAGCTTTTTGGTGAGCGAGGAAATACAGCCAAGATACAGCTCCGGCAAGCTGGGGATACGAGGAACAAATTTGAGAAAGGAAGGACGTATAAGTTTACAGTAGACACAGTTGACATTGGCAAGGTTAGCACTGAAAAATAGTATTGTCAATTGAATGAAGACTTGTTTCTTGAGACCTTTTTAGTGCTGAAAAATTAAGTAATTATTTGGTTATCCATGAAAGGCAATTGCAGGGCTGCTTCACGATGTTAAAAGGTTTTTAGGTCAAGTTCTATTAATTTTGGATCATCCATATTTGGTTATTTAGGTTAACTGGCCATTTTACTGAACTTGGTTGAAATGATTGAAAGTGACCAGGCCCAAGAAATTATTGTTTTTCTTTTGTTTTTGAACTTGTCTGGCCTGGCTCCAGCTCCTTGCAGTGAACACTGTAAAGAATATTAAGAGTGGCCTGGCATTATAGTGTTTTAACCTGGAAACAGTTGGAAAAGTGTTTTATGTGGAAACATCCACTGCTTCAACATAAACTGTTCCAAGGTTTTCTGTGTTGCAAAATTGTCTGATCATTCTTAGGTGCATTTCTTCAAATTAACTAACCCTAATGAACCCTTGCTTTTAGATGACAGAAATGAAAGAGATTTTGGTCTCCAAACCCTTGGCTATATTTTCTGCATAATTCCTTAATGCAACAGTCTTTTGCAAAACTTCGCCAAGAAACTACTGAAAAGTCATTTCTGCTGCAACATTCCTAATGACAAAATATCCAAGATGTATAAAACAGTCCGTTACGATTTTTTGCTAGACAGTTGAGATTCTTCCTCAATCAATCAATCATTTATTTATTTAAACATGTTTCCTCGAGGAGCTAAAAAAACGCATTCAAAATACAAATGTGTAAAATAGAAATTTATGTGTAATGATTACAACTATAATATGATGTACAATTCTATATATAAAACAATTCATAAATATAATACAAAAAGCTACAACTTATATGTCAAGGTAAAAAAAGGTAAAGTCTGTTCCAGGCCAGGACCCGAACCCAGACCATTTGCTCTGGAGTCAAGCACACTAACCATGAGGACACCGCCCCTCCCTTCATGTATAGGACACGTTCTAAAAAGCTACAATATCTTGCGATTTATTTTTAAAGTTATCTGTATCACTGGAAAGATGTACTTGAGATAGCAAACTGTTCCATAACTTAGTCAATGAATAAGTAAAAGAATTCTTTTTAAAGAATTCTTCTTGTATTTAGGTTGATAGAATCAAGCTAAGTCACGACCATACAGGTTATGGCTCAGGTTTCTTTGTTGAAGAAGTGGAAGTGGAGGTCCCGGCACGTCAAGATAGAGTCAAATTTCCTTGTCGATGCTGGCTTGCACAAGATGTAGATGATGGTAAAATAGAGAGGGAGATGTTTGCAATCACTCCTTTGCCAAGTAAGACAATAATAGTATGAGCTATCAACAATATTAGATTCTTACTAAATGGGAAGAAATTTGTTTATTTACAATACAAGAAATATTTCAATGACAAGACAAGTATTGACTGACTTCTCTTTCCCTTAGTTGGTGATGATATCATTCACCCCTGCAAAATATATTGGGATGCTAATGTGCAATTGTCAAGATCTTTTGGTCGGTGGTCCTGAAAACTCTTGCTATAATCCACATTCATACATTGTACTGTGTTCTCTTATTCATTAAACCCATTAAATTTGATTTCTTTGTCTAAGGTCAAATAAGCCTTGCTCCACTTGTTGCGTTACTGCTATGTTCCACCCAACACAACAAAGCAAGCTCAAGTCTTTTGTTTCTCCAGCAACAAACTATTAAGTGTTGAAAATGATGTGGTGGAAAAAAAACAGTGATCTAATATTGCATAGGTTAATTCTCGCAAAACAGAGTCCACCAAAAATCTGGGGAGCTATATTTAACATGAAAATTTATGTACACTTGCAAATGTATGACTTTCAGCGACAAGATGAAAATTGGGCATACAGATCTAAGTTTGAATGTTGCAAAATGTGGAGCCCACATCAGAAGGACTTTTAAGATAATTTTATTTGTTTTTGCACTTTCAGACACTGCATACACAATGTCTGTCAAACTTGGTGATGTTCTCAGTCCAGATACCAATTTATATGTTCAGTTGTTTGGGGAGAAAGGAGAAACAAGCAAAATCATGCTGCGGCCTATTGGTTCGTCTCTCAACAAGTTTGAGAAGGGAAGAACTTACAAGTTTACTGTTGAAACTGTGAATATTGGAAAGGTAGACGACTTGGTTAATCATTGAGTCAATGGGTTGTTCATTAATTAAAGTTGGTAGGTTGCTCATGTGGTGAGCTAGGTTGGTTTTAAAATGGTATGTTGGTCAGTTTATCTACCTCCCAGTCTGCGATGCTATATCAGACACCCATCCAATGCAAGCTAGTCTAATAATTTTTAGTTTGTGGTGGAAGGAAGTATGGCAGAGTGGTTAGAGTTCTTGGAAATCAGGAATCCCTGAGCCTCAGGGCTTCTGGGCTCAAGCACCATTCCAACCACTAGCTGTTTTTCCCATTCACTTTCTTGACTTTGCTAGAAAATAGCCATCTTTCTGCCTCCTGCTATTTGGGTTTGTCAAACGATCTTTTGTTTGTGTCAATAGTTGCTGCATTCACCATGAAAAGTCCCCTGGGGTCGTTTCAATGAAAGTCCTGAAACTTTACGGGCTATTTTCGGGTGTCGCCATTCCCTCTTTATCTCAAGAACGGACAGGATTTAAGTCTTCAAACTTCACAGTCATTTTTCTTTTTGTTACCTTGAAAACATTTTAAAAGATCGGCTTTCCAAAACAAGCGGTTGGCAGTTTCACAAATGGTTTTTCGGGCCCAAAAAGTGTTAGGGACTTTCGAGAAACGGTCCCCTGGTCAGTTAAGTATATGTGTACACCTTTACGTTATTTTGTTCTCTTTGTCTGTCCATCCATCTGTTCCTCAGTCAGTCAGATGTCTGTCGGACAATTTGTCAGATAGAAATTAGTAATGTTGGTTGCAAATACAGTGTTGGAAAAGTGTCAAGTTCAGTTCTGCTTGCATGTAATACATGTATCTACATTTGAAGAAAACTGTCGTTTCCTTTTAGATTGATAGACTGCGCATTGGCCATGACAGTAAAGGAGATGGTAAGGGTATTTTTGTTGAAGAGGTAGAAGTATCCCCAGCAGAGGGAGATCATGCCATATTCCCTTGCTACTGCTGGCTTGCTGAGGGAAAAGGAGACAGAAAAATGGAGCGGGATATTTTGCCTGGCGAATCCAGACCTCCAAGGCCAAGTGAGTGTTAGTACGGGTAATCAAATGGTGATGAGTGAAATTAGGAAATAATGTCACAACAGGCGTTTTGTCCAAAACGCAAGTGAAATTATTCCCTAATAATTGTTTCACGATTGTTCCATTTCATTAGCTGTTAATATCATGCGTGACAAATTGCGTTCATAAGACACCATTTTGGCACTGAAGGAAAAGTTGCATGGCAACATTGTAATTTCACATGTAAAATTATATGCTGAAATTCCACGCCAAAAGTAAATGGTAATTTGTCAACCCATGTTATTATAAGTGAAACCTTCCTGGGATATAACAGACTAAATAAATTAATATTAAACTGATTTAAACACAACGAAGAAACATAATTTTGAGCTTTTCAGAAATGCCACCAGTGCTGAACGGAATTCACGATACTGCACTTTCTTTTAATTTAAGATTTGTGATACATCTGTACTGCAGACTTGTTCGATCATGACTTTCCCAGATGAGCTTTGTATGTACAAACTGAAATTTTTGTGTCATGGTACTAAGAAATTTCACCACATCAAAACCACATAAACTGATCACTGCCCAACATTGCTTGCTTATTGTAAAGAGATGACCTTTTTACAGACTTTAAAAACATAACAAGCAACAGTTCCTTCAAGCACTTTGTAGTTAAAGGACCTTTTCAGGTCAAAGGTGTGTCACAAATTGTGTTAGCTGAAAGTACCCAATAAATCAACGTACAGCCGATCAGTTTTATCACACAGCGTCTGAAAATGAAAACAAATAACTGCAATGACCGATTCTTGTGCCTTATCCCTTATTTCACAGATACCTCATATCATTTGGCAGTAAAAACAGGGGATATGCTGACGGCTGGAACTGATGCAAATGTCTATTTCCAGTTGATTGGCAATGAAGGAGAAACAGAAAAGATCCAGCTACGTCAAGGAGGGAAAGCTGAGAAGAGATTTGAGAAAGGAAGAGTTGACAAGTTTATTGTGGAAACAGTGGATGTTGGAATGGTACCAAAACTTTTTTACACCAAATGACTTAAATTCGAACATTTCTGTTGAGCTTTTGGGTGTAGTAGTTTCTTGATAGTACTTAACGATCATTATTATTCTGTTAGCACCTGTTGGATTTTTGGTGGCAAATGTTCACTGAGGCAAGTTGGCCATACCCAGTGTCCTATCTAAAGAGTGTGAAGTCCTGGAATAATAAATTGTTGTTTAAATTTTAATAAATCCAGGACTTTTAAATGGGTGGAAATTTTGTGTGTGGCCTCAAAGTTTGAATTTCATCAAGGCTTGTCATGATCATGCAATATTTTATGGGCTTATAACTCAGACTTAGTGAAGTTACTCAGAATGCAAGAAACTTAATGTGCTATGCTATCTTATTCAGGTTCAAAAGCTGCGCATTGGACATGACAACTATGGTTCAGCGCCTGGATGGTACCTTGAGGAAGTCGCTGTGGATGTTCCTGCACATGGCCAACATGTTATTTTTCCCTGCCATCAGTGGCTGGCCAAAAATGAAGATGATGGCAGAATAGAGAGAGATCTACTTCCAGGTACATTGTAGCACTGTATGTATTGTTTGCATTGATCATCACTACATCATGAGAATGTCAACAACTTTGTTCCACTTGTTACCTTTGTTAAAAACACATAGCCAAAATTGTTGGATGGACTTAAGTGGCGGCAAGAAATCACCTCGGCAACCCGGCCATAGCCCATCTTTAGGTCCAGCCGTACCTGTCAGTGTAACACTGAGAAACGGTGTGAAGAATGAATATTACTCAAAATAAGGAATTGAGGAAAACCTAGTGCAAGCTACGTTAAGTATAGTACTTCTGGCCAGAACACAGGTGCCCTTACAAAACTCGCTGGAACCCCAATGTGGCTTTTGTGAAATTGTAGCTTGCCATTGTTTCGAATCATATTTTAGTTCTTAAAATGTTAAACTGTCAGATTATTAATTATTGGTATTGTTGCTTGAATTGAAGCCGGTTTTAAGTTTAAGAATGAACAATCGATTGAAGATAACAAGGTTATTGATAACACTACAGTTATTTTTGGGTAACTTGGGTTTCTGTAATGGGCAAATTTACTTTGGAAGTGGGGTTTTCGTTTGAGGCCGGAGGCCAGGCGTTTTATGCGGTCGCTTCATGTTCTATGTCCAGTACTTTGATGCCAATATTTTAGGGGTTTGTTGTATTTTCTATTATTGTGATTTTTTTACTTACTCTTTAAAGAGAATTTGAGTGAACTGCGGCCTTGCCTGGGAAGCTGTTTCTTGGTTCCAGAAGCACTGGAAACAACGTTTCTGAGTGTTGTACAGTGTGTTTAAAAATTTGGCAAGGTCGCAGCCTTGCCCCAAAAATTGTCATATCTGGTGCTTTCAGGAATGTGTCCGCTACTTTACAAAACTTTAGAAAAACCTGCTTCATGATGCCTTTCATGATTGTGTTGCATCCCATCTTGTGCATTTCTGGTGAATTTTTTGTTGTTTTTGCTATTGTAGGTGCCCCAGTCAAACCAGGTGTAACTTCTCCAACCAGAAGCACAATCACAACAACTCTGGAGAAGACAACAAGAACAGATGGACACAAAGTGCCTCCCCCTGTCGCCAAGAAACCTGACGAAAAGCTTCACAGTTTGTCCACAAAGAAAGTTATGACGGAGGAGATGAGATACACTACAGCTTCGCCACCTCAGAAAACAACCACTGACGAATTACGTTACACCACACCTCCAGTTAAACAAACTGTCGTGGAAGAAGAATTCAGGTTGACAACATGTTTGTTTGCCTATAACTCTTATCTCTCAAGGCTGTTCTGTTACAAAGCTTATGTTTGCGATTTTCAGGTACACTACTCCCAGAAGAGAACCAGCCCCAACCTCATCCCAGAGAAAGATAATTGAAGAGAGGATGGTCATGAACGAAGAACCCCTTCCCGAACAGGGGGCCCCGCCTGTTGCACCCATGGGAACAAAACAGCGCTTCACGCAAGAAGAACTGACTGTTGAATCAGTCCGCAGACAAGAACACTCCAGACCACCCCCCAAGAATGAGTATCTGTATCGTGAAGAGATGTTACCACCACCTGATGAATATCATTTTGAAGAAAAAAGGACAGATATGATGGCGACTGCTCCTGAATCCATGGACAGCAGAAAGAGTGAGATGAAAGACTTTCTGTTGTTGTTTGGTCTTGTTTTGAAGGTGGTAGTTTCGACTCCTGTGAAGGAGCATTCGGGGTTTTTCCGAGTTATCCTCGAGTCGCAAGCTTCCCACGGCATTTCTTAACAGGGCCCTGTCATGCTGTATTTAGGTCAAAACTGGGTAAAAATCTAAATTAGTACTTTAGCTCACACGTATGTAACATTCCTGACAACCCACTAAGAAGATATGAAATGTATTTATGGCACAAAGAGCTATTCGTATTTAGTTTTTGGTGACTTTCTGCAGACTTCGTCTCCGAACGTGAAAAAAGTGGCCAGTTTTTCAAGTTTCATGCATCTCCATCCTCTCCATCTTTGGCCTCAAACAACAAAGAATAGCTTCAGTGCACTTCAGTGGTTATTGGTAACAAAACTACAGCATTCGTTTTTGTCTTCATTTGATGCAAAGACGTCTTTTAGTACATACACTTGTCACTTCGTTGTATATTTTTATTACCCCTGAAGAAGGCTTATGTTAGTAGCCGAAACGTTGGGATTTCAAGATCTTCTTTCAATAATGTTTTTTAACCAGTGTAACATTTTTATATTTTACGTCTTTTAGTGTTTGGAAGTTTGACTAAAATAGCTTTGTAGTGTTCCATCAGGGCAAAAATCATCTCTTCACTACATATTTCTGTTTTAATTTTTTGTTTGCTTTAGTCGTCGCTTATCAGCTGTGTCTCAAATTGGGAGATGTTCTTGGTGACGGAACAGAGGGCAATGTGTTTATTCAGCTTGTTGGTGACAAAGGGCTGACGGAACAAATCCAGCTACGCCAAGCTGGAAATTCCAAGATACGTTTTGAGAAAGGAAGAACTTACAAGTTCACGGTGGAAACGGTCGATATTGGAAAAGTGAGATTTCTAGTGGCTTTATGTTTGGGCTTTGTTTATCTATGATCTTGTTGTCGGTGTAACTTGTTTTTCTTTTGTATTAGATTGATAAAGTGAGCGTCGGCCATGATAGTCGACAGGCAGGCTGGTACTTGGAGGAAGTCACAGTTGATGTGCCATCACGTAGTGAGCACACGGTGTTCCCCTCGCACTGCTGGCTGGCCTCTGTTAAAGGCGACGGCAGAATTGTGAGAGACTTTGTCTCAAGACCATGTAAGTACATTTTTCCTCTTTAAACTGTTTTTACTTGGTGCGTTTACTTGTTTCACCGCCACTCTGGCTTTGCCAGGTGAGCAAAATAGATTTCGCGCCATTTTCTTCACCCTTCCGATGTGTACTTTTTTCGCGCACGTTTTTTCCCCGCGTTTGGCGTCGGTTATATCAATTTCATCGTGTTATGATTGGTTGGAAATAGCCAACGAGATCACTTTCGTTTTGGGTCACGGTTCTCTTTCATGTTGTCGTACTAGGTCTTTACCACTTGGCTATCAAAACAGGCGACGAGAAAAATTCAGGCACCGAAGCGAATGTTTGGGTTCAAGTTTACGGGGATAAAGGTGACACGGGCCAAGTGCAGCTCAAGAAATCTGGCATCATGGAGAACTTGTTTGAGCGCGGTCAAACGGATTATTTCACGCTGGAAGCTGGTGATGTGGGAAAGGTAGGTCAATGGTGACTTGGGATCGATTCCTCCGGAACAAGAGGAATGAACGGCTTCAATCCAAGTAACGACCTGCAATAGCATCTAGGATTAGCTAAAAAAAAACTTTGCACACAGGATTTTTGAACCACTGCTTTTAAAAGCAATATGTCATAAAACCATGACAGTTTCCTTATTTCAACGTTTCAGGCAAGAAATAGCTTTTATCAAAGGTGTCAGAATATTTTTTTTGCAAACAAATTTCACTTTTGCGTTCGGCGTAAACTTGGCTCTAAACCTGTGCAATAACTTTTAGATGGCAAGTTGCCTTTTTACGGCCTTCCGAGCGCGCTCCTCAAAGGATTTAGTGAAGTTTGATTTTTATGTTGTAGATAGAGAAGCTTCGTTTGGGACACGATGGGCGTGGTTCGTCTTCTGACTGGTATGTAGAGGAAGTCATATTAAACAGCGCTGTCCGCGGAGAGCATCTCATCTTTCCTTGTCACGCTTGGGTGGCAGAGGAACCGGGCATCGGATCTGCTGACAAGGAGCTTTATCCAAAGCAACCAGGTGAGTTCTGGAGCTCTCGTGTGTAACACAACCGTTGAATGTTCGCCGGTTTTGAGCGATGTTGGTTATGTGCCATTTACAAGAACAAACACGGAAATCTCGATAGTGTGGTAAATGGTAGACCTATTTTGCTTTGTCGGGAAAAATTCCATGATTTCAGAAGGTCTTGAAAAGTTGTGCAAGGACAAGAAAAATGCGTGGTCCATTTGCGTTTCACGTAATGTTTAACCAATGAAACGGTAAACGAAATAAAAATCCTTACCTGTCAAGTTTTGCTAGTTTTGATGAAGCTGTTTTGTGAATCAATCGTAATTGTGTAATCAATCAAACCGTAATCAATCAAACCGTAATTGTGAATCAATCGTAAGTTCATGACGAAAATTGCGGTATTAAGGAGTCAGTTATGAACGATCTATAGCCATGAACTAGAAACCCATAAGGGTGGAAACGTGTAACGCGCATTCACTGCTTCCGAATATTCAGTGCGAACTGATTGGTTGAATGTTTCAGTGCCATAAAGAAGTTAACCTTTCATTCGCTATTATTGCTACAAAACCATTCGTGTCATTCCAGTGACTGGACAGTTTAGCCGCATTGTACAACTTGAAAGAAATGGAATCATGGGGAAACGCTTAATTAAGATGGCGCAAGTTATATTCATTCTCGTTCCCAGATCCTATCGTTTCTCCTAGCCTGCGAGGCCTTCCCTCGAGCAAACGAAGGGCTCTGATTTTCATTGGTTAGCTTGCGAACAATAAAATCTTGAATCGGAAGTAAAAATGGCCGAAGCCGCTCGGTAAAATGATCAGTGCCTTTGTTTATCTGTTCGACACGAAAGGACACATTCTCTAAGTTGAGGCCACTTAATGCTTCGCATAGAGATTCTTCGAAGGTAATGCTTCTGAGCGCCGCCATGTTTAGTACTATTGACGACTCATATAAGGTCCGGAAGTCCTAGAAACTGGGACTGCAAATCCAATGCCTCCAGTGCGCGTCGTTTTCTCGCTCGAAGGCCCCGCCGGCTAAGAGGAACGATGGGATCTGGGAGCCAGAATAAAGGTTGATCGAACCAGTCCTACTGATGCAGCATTTTCTATTTTAGTTGCTGATTACAGCGTGAGGATAAAGACAGGAGCTGTGAAAAACGCCGGGACAGACTCCAACATTTACTTTCAAGTGTTTGGAGATAAAGGTGATACGGGAGTCATCGAGTTGAAACAAATTTGCGACACTAAAGACAAGTTTTTACAAAGCTCGAACACCAAGATTAACTTGCAGACTGTGGATGTTGGAAATGTAAGTGATGAAAATGGTTGTTGTTGTTGTTGTTGTTGTTGTTGTTTTTGTTCGCACAATAATTTCCTCTGTTGTTTCTGAGTCCGTTTGACCTCAAATTCACGTTTTTTCCCGTTCTCCTTAAGTGCGCCGTGTAGGTTAATAAATTTGCCATTCATTGTCATTCGTTTGCCACTGGCTGCAAATGAAAGGATTTTAATCGAAAAACATCTGGCCCCGGTTGTTTAAACGATGGATAGCGCTATCCACCGGATAAATCACTATCCAGTGGATAAACACTAGCAAAACCAATTGAGTTATCCAGTGGACAGCGATTTATCCGGCGGATAGCGCTATCCATTGTTCGAACAACTGGGGCCAGATGTTCATTCTTAAAAAGATATGCATCTTAAAGAGGATGCAGTAAGTCCTGTAAATTGAACTTCTTTGTAACTGCAGTTGATTTTCTCTTCCCAATTCAGTTGGAAAAGGTTCGCATCGGCCATGATGGGCGTGGTCTCGGCACTGGGTGGTATCTTGAGGAAGTGGTGATAATCGTTCATGATGAGTGCTGGATCTTCCCTTGTAATCGTTGGCTTGCTGATTATGAAGAGGATGGAAAAACCGAGAGGGATCTTTACGCAGGTGTGTGTTTCATCTATAAACTTGTTGAGAAGCAAAACAAGTTGAACTAACTTTCCACATGCGACTCAGTATTGATACGTGCGTTTTTAATTATATTATTCGAAGTCCTTGCGATTTGCCGCCTGTGAAAGTTTATGTTGCGTGGAGTGGCTATGGTTTGAGAGCTGTGCAATCCACTCACGTCATGTACATGCCATCCAAAGTAGCCAGGCGGCAGTCGAGGTCATTCTGTCCTTGCGTGGGCCCAATTCCATTAGTAGGGCAAACGCTCGCATGGTTTACATGGGTAGAAAATAGCACTTCGCATGACCCTCGAGTAGTTAATTCCGGCTATTATTAGGCTTTTTTATTTCTCTTTTTGCTTTTGATTGAGTCTTGCACAACTCTCCTCGATTGGCCTTAGCTATATGCGAGTTATCCACGTAATTGGTTATTGCAAGAGAGGATGATGGGAGAGAACACCTCTACCTTACTGAGGCCTCCCCCAGTGATAATTTTTGTTAATTTAAATTTAGCCCGTGGTCATGATGCGCAGATTGGTTAGTTGTAGCTGCGCGACCGTGGGCACAAGACCAAAATAGCGAGCTTTAGAAACGACAAGGTAGGTCGGGAACGGCAACGAGAACGTCATCTCAAAACATAAATTCTCATTGTTGTAAATCACTTCACGACTGTTCGAAGCTTTTTAATATGACAAAGGTATGACAGTCCCTCAGGAATGAAAACGTTATGAGCGGCGGTTAATTTAGGGGAGAAAATGAAAATTTATCTCCAAGTGTTGACGTCCTCCATAAAACCTCAAATTTGACTATTTCACGTTGTAGTTTTGCTGACGACGGCAAAGAAATGGACAAAAATGAACGCACGTGCAGAGCGTGCAAAGCTATTGTTTTTGGCCACTAAATCTGCAAATTTGTGACGTTTTCGTTGCCGTCGCCGTTGTCGTTCCTAAAGCTCCCTAATTTTTACAGCAAGGTGCGAAGCTTGAAATAGATTGAAAAAAGACTATCATGCATCATCATGATGGGGATGTGTTTTCTCCGCTCAGCCTGTCTTGGTTAATGTAATTATGGTTTTTAAAATCCGTAAGGTGTAAACTGTCGGCCTCGATTATCTTGATAACTTATGATGGGTCGGATTCTCAGGATGTGAAAATGCTAAGCTGTTTGTTTGATTAAAAGTTCGTTGTTCAGGCAAGTGCAAAATAACATTTGCCTATCGTCTGCAAAGTGCTCCAGCGTGTTCTTTCATAAATTAATTATGTTTTACAGAGAGGAAGACGTACGCGCACGAGCCGGACTTACAAGACTTGTTGGAGTATTTGCAAAGCGATGATGTTACGCTGGTTGTGAATGCTGCGAATTACCTGCAGCATCTCTGTTACAGTGATGAGCAAGTGAAGACTAAAATCCGGTAATACATCGCGTAGTGACAAATCTTGTAGTCTTTCTTACAAAGTTACTAAAGCCTGGTTCTCTCTAAAGCCGCCGGTACCACCTTCCATGGATACTTCTCAGACGAATGAGAACTTGCGCCGCCGGCAACTGGAGCCATCGCAGAGCTTTACCGCCGGCATCAACTTCGCAGGCATGCTGGCGGTAAAGACTGAGATGGCCAATATTGCCGGCGACTTCTGTTCTCATATCGGAACAGTATCCCAGGCAGTGCCGGCGGCCATATCGCAGGTGCATCGGCGGCATATGAGAACCAGGCTTTGCTAAGTTGACCTCTCCCCGTAGGGGCTTTTTCAGGGCCAATGAAGCATAACCATCGAAACAACAGAATAGAACAACAAGTATTAAGAATTCAACCAGTTGATTATTCACAAGCGCAGCCGAGAAGTTGAAGATCAATTTCAAATAGTAGTCGCATTAAGTGGTAGTGGGCCATTTTAACAATCGGAAGGTTAACGCAGGGACTAAAGAGGTGTCAAAACAAAATGACCTTGCACGTTCTTTTCATTTTGGAGTATGGTACGCGAAGTGTTGACACTGCACTCTCTTTCCACCAGTGTGGTACGGATTCTGTTCTCGTACTCGACGCCATAAGATAAGTTGAATTTTGGTAGTTCTCTACTCTGCTCCAAGGGATTTTTCTTCTTGTATTCCAGTTCTCCTCATCCTTCCTCATAAAAAGGACGAGGAAGCATTAGAATTTGAGTTCATCTGCTTTGATTGGATTTGAATTGCAGTTCGCCCTATTGTTAGAGCACTTCTTCTCGGCCACATATCGGTGTGCCTTAAATAACGTTTTTTCTTTGCCTCATCCAAATCGTCGTTTTTTCGTAACAGCGAGCTTGGCGGGATTCCCATGTTGGTTCAGCTGCTCGATCACGAATTGGAGGAAGTTCACCGTTCTGCTGCAGCTTGTTTGAGGAATTTATCGTTCAGTAAAGCAAGAGACGAGAACAAGGTAGGCGGCGTCCAATCAACAGCGTGCGATTAGCCAACATGTTCTTTTCTTAGCCGAAACAAAAAGAAAGTTTAGTCATTTCCAGAAGGATTTGCATGACACTCTAACATGACCGAAATGGCCTTGTTTAGGGACTGCAATGGGTGAATGGGTTCTATATACTTTTCTGTTGATATGGTGGTCATTTCCAAATTTTTTTTTTTTTTTTCGGGAAACAGATATCGTGGGATTTCCTACCTGTTGTTGTTGGTTTAAAATTTCAGACGACCTTCAAGTTTGATTCTTACATTCTTTATTTCACCTAATCTGATCTTTAATTGCACCCTTGCATGTGATAAGACGCCCATGTTGGTGCCAAAACAATAGAAAAAAGTTGCTTATGATTTGCGAGTCAAATTCCCAAAAGACGTTTTCGCTGTTGTTCTTCCCACCAACATGGCCCATTTCAAATTTGAAATTTTGATCATGTGACAAACTCCATGACTTTTTGCCTCCGGCTCGCGAAAGATTGGAAATATCGCTAGAATTCACAGATGTGAAGCTTGGGTCAAACACTCTGAATTTTCTGTAATTTCCCGCTGTAATTATTTTTTAAAAAGTTCTTTTCCTTCCAGCTTGTCATCGCAGAGTGTTTTGGCATTGAAGCGTTGATTAGATTGTTAAAAAGAACAAGAAAAGACGAGGTAAGAATAGATTTAATATATCTCTTGGCATTCGAGAGCATCGGCGACTTAGTAATCAGAACGTCGTAGGTTCGAGCACTGCAAAAGGAACACTCGGGCTTTTCCGAGTATCCTCGACTAACCATCGGAAAAAATACTTCTGATCAGAAGTCGTCAATTAATAATGATGACTCATTTTACTTCTGAGTGGATTTCTTGTTTCAGGTCAAGGAAGTCGTTCTTGGCGTTTTATGGAATCTTTCATCGTGCGAAGTAAGTTTTTTCCCACATGATTTTATCGATAATCTTTGGACATTTTTTGGGTGCTGTTATCATCTATCAACATATGAATTCAAAGTTAAGGCGTTTCTTTTCACAACGCATTAGCTTGATTTCGCTCTTCCTCCTCAAAACAGGTTAAATCCCAATTTTTAAGGCTTCTTTGAAAATTATGATCGTAATCCTGTTTGTATCTCGATGTCCTTAGCTAGAACAGCTATGTTCTTTGTGTTTCTTTGACAGGATCTAAAACTCCGTATTATCGAAGTCTGCTTGATCGTTCTCATTACGATAATTGTTATCCCTTACTCCGGATGGACCAAAACCGCTGCCCAAAGCAACGCGCCTGTTCCTTCAATCAAATGGTCGACGGTGTTCCGTAACGCCAGCGGTGTACTTCGAAATGTGTCCTCTGCAGGTCCTGAGGCGAGACGAGTGATGAGGGACTGTGATGGTCTTGTGGACTCCTTCGTGTGGATCATTAAGGCGCCTATAGGCAAAAATGATATTGATAACAAGGTGAGTCAAGCAGGCAAGATTTTTTCACAATCCTATGATTGTATTTTGACACATCTTCAACCAGCTTGTGTATTCGTGCATATCTCCATACTTAAGAGTTGCTTGTGGAACCAAATGTCCCCGAGCACTTACTCACCTATTCGTAATATGTGGCGAAGGACAGACCATCACACACCGTCCTTGCGAAAGTCTGAGGTATGGCGCGTCATCGAGTTGGGCCGAAACTGAATGCAGTTGCTATATTGTATTTACTTAGCAAAACATTTCTCTTCATTTAGTCCGTAGAAAACTCGATCTGTATCCTTCGCAACTTATCTTATCGACTGGAAAACGAAGTTGACAGAGGAAGGTACCAGGATGCTCCCGCAACGGACGTAAACCGCAAAGAACCCGCAAACTCCGACCCGGGATGCCTGGCGGGCTGCGGGACGGGATCAAAGAAGAAAAAGAAGGGCAGTACCTTCAAAGGATCAGACCTACCCCAAATAAGGAGAGAACCTGTGGAGGGTGTAGAGTTACTATGGCAACCAGAGATAGTTAGGTCTTACTTGTCAATAATGGCGGAAGCGTCCAATCCCGAGACGTTAGAGGGATCAGCAGGTGCCATTCACAATCTAACAGCGTGCGGATGGAGGGTAAGGGCTATTTCTATTGTCACACGCCGTTTGGCTTTTCACTGGGTCCCAATTGCAAATGGCAGCACATCCTCAACGGGTTTATAACGAGCCCATGAAATGACCAGCTCCGAGATGGCTGGAGAGCTCAACTGGTCATCTACTTGGTAGATCACTGCACAGGCGTCGCACAGGTCTTTCCATTCAAGGCTGAACTTTTCATTCCTTTGCGGTATCTCTGTTATGATGTTGATGGTTATTGACACTATCGTTTGTGTTTGTTTAACAACGTTGGTGCGCGATTTACTTTTGCCTTTTGCAGTGGTCCATGGTTGTTCGTTCCGCCGTGCGAAAAGAGAAAGGCCTTCCCATCCTTGTAGAACTTCTACGAATGAACTATGATCCTGTCGTCAGAGCTGTGTCTACCGCGCTAAGAAACCTTGCAATTGATCCAAGAAACAAAGATCTTATAGGTGAGTTGAATTTTACGTGAGGCGATGGATGATTTGCCGTTGGTGGTGTGCATTTTCGCCGTTCCGATTTTTTTTCTGTAGACCCGGTTATTAATTGACGAGAAACACCGAGGGGCAGGTCTTTGTGGTTTATTAGAACCATCGACAACTGTTGGTCACTTGGTAGCACGTGTAGCTTAGCTATATTATGCAGAGGATCGTCGGTTTAAATCCTTGACGAGACCGACACTTTTAGGGTCTTTAAATAACCTAGGAGAAAGTGCTAAGAAAGTGATAAGACGTTCTAGCTTTCTCCGATAAGGACGACAAACCATAGACCCCGTTTCGCACACGTCGTCTCTTAATAAAAACTGTGTTGGCGTAAAAAAGAACTCGCTATTTGTGAGACGAATATGGGATGTGGTCCACAGTGATCAATGTTGTGGACTGGGGTGTCGATCGTTTTCCTAATTGATTGTTAGTATAATCAATCACATGTATTCGCGTGCAGTTTGGAATAAATGCGCACTAGTTAGTAAGTTTTTTTCAACGACCATAGTGCAATTTGTAGTCTTGGACAGAAGTTTACTCGTTCTTAATTTATTCCAAATTGCACGAGAAAATATCATGTGATTACTTTTTAATGACATACGTGAAAAATTTTCGAGATGAGAATATGGTGATTATGCAGAAGCAATGCACACGGATTAAAGAAATCACGCCATCCAGGATCTCGCATCTGATTGGCTAACTTTTAGTTTCATTGATGATTGACCAATCAGGATGCTTGGGTTGTCAGCTCTTTTTTCATTGAATTACCTCTTTTCTGTACTGTGCTACCAGACTAAAAACTGCATTTCTCATAGCCAATCAGAATAGAGAATTTTTTCTTTTATATTAATGATAAACTATGTATCAAGCGCTGCAGCATGGGCGAAAGTACCCATCGTAAATTTGGTCGCAATCAACTGATGATGCACTGCTCACGAATACGAAAACCGCTGCCCCCCGCCCATAGATCTGGCCCACGCTGCCTCGTTGTGTCAGGAAGAATTTAAGACTTCGTTTCCGTCTCCAGGTAAATACGCTGTGAGAGATCTTGTTCATCGGCTTCCAGACCCTGAAATAAATGTCAAAGTAGAGGAGAACACAGTAGGGGCCATTCTTTGTGCCATACATCAAGCAGTGAACAAAAGTATGGAGAACTCAAGGTGGGCGTGAAATTGTTTCAGATATGAGAGTTCAGTGAGTTTGATTGTTTTTTTTAGAAATTTAAGGCTGGTTGGTTCGGTTCGGGATTTTTTGATTTCAAACTTTAGTTGGGGAATTGGCTTTTTGCATGTTTCGCTAAACAGTTGTGTTTTTACAACGGGAATTCTATCAGTGCAAAACGAGTGAGATGATTATTCTCAGGAGTTTCAGTGGCGTTTCAACCCAAAACGTTTGGAAAACTGATTTATTGGTTTCTCTTGAAGCCTTTTGTAGTTGGATATATTTTTCACTTATTTTCCAAACACCTGCAGCTAGTCAACATCTTACCAGTTCTTGTTGAAGCGCGCGAGCGGGTTCAGACGATCTTTGTCTTTGCCAAATGTGTTTTAAAGCTTGCGTATTTTTCTTTTCCAGACACGTTCGTAATGTCGGTGGATTTAAGAAAATTATCACGATTTCAAGGTCAAGAGACAGATACTCCCCAAAGATTGTCAAGACAGCTAACCAGGTAAAATAAGACCAACATACTTGTTTAACCAACTGATTTAAACAAATGCATTGTGAAGGATTTCGATGGAGTTCACTGGAATTAAAATGTATAAGTGAGTGACTTCTTGTCAAGTCTCACTCGAAACCTCTTGGCTTCGAATCTGTACCTCTACGAGTGACCATCTGCTAAATTACGCCGGAACAAGGGCACAAATTAACCAAAGTCAAGCTTGCCCTCTAGCATGGTCGATTTTGTACCATGTGATCGTTTTTTGCAAAAGGCCTATTAGAGTTGAATGACCCTTGTCAGCTTGTGATGGGGCACATGTTCCTTTTAACGCATAAGTAACTCACATTTGCTTTTCTTATCCTTTTCTGGCATGTTTACAGGTTTTAATAACAATGTGGAGTCTTGCGCCAATGAGAAATTCGCTCAAGAAGGATGGTTGGGAATTTACCAAAGAGATTGCAGACGAGTTCGGTCACATTCCTCCGACGCCGCGTCCCTACGAAGACATCACGATCCCACGAGGAAGACAGCAGCCTTTCGTGCCGTCCAATCGAGAGCCTAGACTAGTAAGATCTGATGAAAGTACCATACCCGAACCCCGACGATACCAACCTGAGCAAAATGATCTTCCACCGAGGTTTTCCGATGATGGTTACGAGGCAGACGATGATGTCCGAAGACGAGGGGAGCCGACAGGCGGACGACTAGCGATGGAAATGGACAAAATGGGTGAATATCGGGAGATCGATCACCAGCCCGATTTGGAGCGAACTGGAAGCTCTCAGGTTTTACCACCAGCTTACGACAGTAGACAACCAAAGGAGGAGCCCCAATACGCTGTTGTAGATAAGAGCAAAAAGAAAGGCTATAAATTACAAGGAGATGGGGGTCAAGAGGCTGACTCTTGGGTATAAAGAAACCGTTATCTTTCGCTGGTTTTGATTGGTTCTTTAGTCAGGTCATGTTGGATTTCGGGGAGCGAGCGTCAATGGCTTTAACTCGATTTTCCACGAGGACAGTTTTGATTTTCTCGGTATTTATAGTGTGTCCGAGGACGAATGTATGCGAGTAGGCTCTTCTCGAGAGAGCAGCAAAAATGGTGAGAGAGCGAACGAACCGATAGATGCTGGAAAGGAGAGACCTTCCTGCCTCAGTCTTCGTGCGGATTCACGTCTATTTCGTCTCTTTCGTGATTCTCGCTGTCCTTTCGCGAAGAGTCCCTAGTCGTTCACACAGAGAACCTTTTTGAAAAGCGATTCACGTCATCGGCATTTTAATAGGGAATAAGGACCGTAAGATCTACGACGACGATGTGACCGATGTGGGCGAAAACGTCACCTCAGAATATAACTTTGCAATGTCGTATGTTTTTCGCGATTAGTCCATCACGTTCGCGTCGTACAATGTGGGCGAAATAGCCTAAAAATAAATAGACCATTTGCGAGTTCATGTCTGCCTTCCCTACAAAGCGAGTCTACGAGCGAAGTTTTTGTTATGGTAATTAGTCCCAACCTCGTTCCCAGGGTCTCTCTTCTCTGCCTCCATTGTCGTTGAGACAACGAAAATGAAGGCGGAGAAGAGAGACCCTGGGTACGAGATTGAATTAGTCCTACTTAATTTATTAATGACTCATTAAATGTGAATGAAAAGTAATTATCATAAGGAAAACTTCGCACTTAGACTCGCTTTGAAGAGGAGGCAGACATGAACGCGGAAATGGCCTTATGTTTTCACGTGACGTCTTGGCGGCCATGTTGGTGTCCGTCTAATCCTCTGGGAATTGAGCTCTATTGTCGTGCAAACGTTTTCTTTTGTTACGGTGGAAAAACAAGGTCACTGATCAAGTGAGTCAAAACACTCCATTCAGTGGTACGAGTGGTTTCAAATGAAAAATTTCATATTTGTACGCTCGCGTTGTTTTCAAAACCTGAAATTTGGTGATTTCGCGTAGTTTTTATGCAGAGTACCGCAAAAATATGCGATAATATGCGTGCCACACGTGCAGAACGATTACCTTTTTTTCTCTTTTAACCAGTGATTGCGTCGTTGATCTTACATTCCTTATTTGCATCGGTTTTGCTTCAGCTGAGTAAACGACTTGTTGGAACAAGATGTCAAGTTTTATTTCCAGGTGTACAAACATCAGAAAACAAGTTTGTCGTCCGATCTTCGGGAAAAACAAACATTGTGACATTCAAAGTTGTTAGAGTAATTTTTTAAAATTGAATTTCCTTCTTTGATCGAAGGAATGTTGTGAGTAGAAGATGTGGTAATAGATGAAAATTGATTTTTTTGGAATTGAGTGTAAATTATTTTAATTTTAAATTGGTAAGCATTACACCTCTTAGAAAGGCTGCAATTAATAAAAAGCTGTGTAGGCTTTTTCATATTGTATAAAAAATAATCATTTTTAAAATTGGTTGTCTTTTATTGTGTAACGGGCAGTGCGAAAAGTTGAGAGACAGTCATTGCGTACCCCATAATGGACTACCCCCCTGAGAGCTGAGAAAAAATTTCGGGTGCAAATGAAAGAGTGACTCGTTGAGTCTTGACTGTGATTTTTTTTCACCAAAGAACCCCTAAGCTCTCTTTACGTTAAAAAAGGGCTTTGTTAGGCCCTGTTTACAAGCAGGTAGGGTAACCCTAGCAAGAGGGACAACTTTTTAGCGGTTTTCATTGTGTTTGCGATGCTGGCGGTTACCAAGCACGCAAAGTTGTCCCGGGTGTTTTTGCTTGTAAACCCGGGCTATCTTTGACCCTCCTGCTAGAGTAACCCTAGTAGTAGGGTTACCCTTCCTGCTTGTAAACAGGGCCTTACTGAAGTTTGGTGCTATGGAGAACAACAAATTAAATGTCATTTTGTTCATTTGTGCTATTTAAAACCAGAAAAAATTCCGTCGGTCAATCTTAGTTCCCCCAATAATATAGGACTGTTCTCTGACTGTAAGAGTGTTACATTAAAATCATTTTTTCACGAAAGGAGTTCTGGCGGGACCGCGGGAAAGCTTGCGTTGTATTACTCTTTCACTTGATGCGCTAGCAAAGGAACGAGCCTGAATCTGTACAATAGACGGCTAGAATATAAAATGGAGACAACCTCTCAATTTCATCACGCAGGCAGGCTCTTTTCGGAGTGGGAAAGCGAGCTAGTAAGCTGCCCCTCTTTCTCGCTTGCTCTGGCAAGAGAGTCTGTGACATTCTACTTCCGTAACAAGCAATTCCGTTTGTTAGAACTCGAAAGGCGATTTTCAAATTTGAATGGGGCGAAAAGAGAAGTTTCCTTCGAAAACCCTTTCTGGCAAAGTGTCAATCTCGTATCCAGAGTCCTCGGGCTTCTTGGCCAGCGGGTGAGCGCCCGGAGAGACTCTGGGATAATCGAATTGAACTATATTTTTGATTGGCCGCTTGCGTAAGAATGGCAGTCCGACAGGAAGTCGGTGAGTAATTCGGAGACCCCAGAATTTGGAGGGAAATTCAAAATCTAAAACTAGTTTCAGTGCTGTTTGTTTTTTTCTACCTCAGAAATATGTAAATCACAAAAATAAAAAACCACGAGGTTTGAATTATGTCTTATACCGTACGGGAATTTTCCCACGCTGCTAAAAAGTGATTACTGTTTCTGTTGCAAAAGTACCGTGGGAAAACATTATATCAGTCTCTTTGAGGAGAAATCCGTGGAATAAGGTCTTGTCGAAGCCATTCAGAATTACGGAAACATCAAATCGTAGTAGAGGAGGGCGTTTGTGTTTCCACAAAAATTTGTCGATCGTGTTGCTTGCACGACGGCATTTTGAACGATGGAATGTACGCTGAAACACTAAAAATACACTTACCGAAAGCGTCAGAGGATTCATCTTCACTTGCTCTTACAGCAAACCAATGATCATTTCCCCAGTTTCTTTGTGTGTAAGGCTAAAATTCTTGTTTCTCGAACACTTTCAACCCGCCATTTCTACTGTTTACAGTTTTCTCTTTTCTGTTTCCGGTTAAACTCAAGCATACGTAATAAGACCGGAACCCACGTTTTCTGGGAAAATGGAGTCGATTATCCCAGAGTCTCTCCGGGGTAGATACGTTATGTATGGGGACATATATTGTACCGTGCACATAAGACGTACCTTACTTACCTTACTTACCTTACTTAGACGCTTAGACTGCTTGAAGCGCTTGGATTCCTTGGTTTGCTTGAAGACCTTAAATTGCTTCAGATGCTTAGGTTGCTTGAGCGGCTTGAGGTCCTTGGGTTACTTGAAGTGCTTAGGTTACTTAAGATGCTTTGGTTACTTGAGGTGCTTGGGTCGCTTGAAGTGTTTGGATTGCTTGAGAGGCTTGAGGTCCTTGGGTTACTTGAGGTGCTTAGGTTACCTGAGATGCTTGCGATACTTAGGTTACTTGAAGTGCTTGAGTTGCTTGGGCTGCTTGAGGTGCTTGAGATGCTTGAGGTGCTTGAGATGCTTGAGGTGCTTAGGTTACTTGAGGTGCTTGGGTTGCTGGAGATGCTTGGGTTACTTGAGGTGCTTGAGGCGCTTGGGTTGCTTGAGGTGCTTGAAGTGCTTGTGATGCTTGGGTTACTTGAGGTGCTTGAGGTGCTTGGATCGCTTGAGGTGCTTGGGTTGCTTGTGATGCTTGGGTTACTTGAGGTGCTTGAGGTGCTTAGGTTACTTGAGGTGCTTGAAGTGCTTAAGGTGCTTGGATCGCTTGAGGTGCTTGGGTTGCTTGTGATGCTTGGGTTACTTGAGGTGCTTGAGGTGCTTAGGTTACTTGAGGTGCTTGAAGTGCTTAAGGTGCTTGGATCGCTTGAGGTGCTTGGGTT
>OX421447.1:4696407-4701407 GCA_949126865.1 Montipora capitata
AACCTAAGCACCTCAAGTAACCTAAGCATCTCAAGCAACCCAAGCACCTCAAGCACCTCAAGCGATCCAAGCACCTCGAGCACCCCAAGCATCTCAAGCAACCCAAGCATCTCAAGTAACCTAAGCACTTCAAGTAACCCAAGGACCTCAAGCCTCTCAAGCAACCCAAGCACCTCAAGCAACCCAAGCATCTCAAGTAACCTAAGCACTTCAAGTAACCCAAGGACCTCAAGCCTCTCAAGCAATCCAAGCACTTCAAGCGACCTAAGCATCTGAAGCAATTTAAGTTCTTCAAGCAAACCAAGGAATCCAAGCGTTTCAAGCTGTCCAAGCGTCTAAGTAAGCTAAGTAAGGTAAGTAAGGTACGTCTTATGTGCACGGTACAATATATGTCCCCATACATAACGTACCTACTCACCCGCTGACCAAGAAGCCCGAGGACTCTGGGTACGAGATTGGCAAAGTGTTTGGATTGCGTGCTTACAATGGCGTATAGAGGACTGGGTAGGAGGCCGTGAGGTCAGATTGTCAACATGGCGATGACCTTATGTGGCAAGGAGAAATACATGTAGGAAAGGTCTTTTAAAGGCGTTAGAATGCCTCGAAAATACCGATTTTTGATATTTTTTTAAGATGAAAAGGACGTATATATAACGTGATTTAGCCACAATGGCTACAAGGTAAGCGATTGATCAGCTGATTTCGATTGATCTGCCTAGTTGACGTTGGTTAATTGTTTTCCGACTAGAAATTGTTGTTATGACTTTCTTCAGCCCAAAGAATGACCCAAAGAATGACCCAAAGATGGACGAACCCCTGGAGGAAAAAGGTGATTTATTCGCAAATGCCTCGGTGGGGATGATTTGTTTTAAAAATTTGGCTCTCCTGAAGACTAAGAGGCTGGCTTAGATTTCAATTTTCATTATGATATAAGCTTGTCCGTAGCTTCGAGGGCCGGTTTAGTTTTTGTCGACTCTTGACTTGTAATACATAAGAAAAAGATGTACGAGATAAAATCTTAAAACATTTCCCGTGTCTTATTTTTGCCTCACTTTTATTTAGCCTTACCTTTCCGTCTTGTTTAAAAATTTGTTCTAATAATTATTCAATAACATGCAGAGCAGTCGCACGTCGAACGTTATTTTTGTTCGATAAGCTCAAGCTCAGCCTTGATCTTTTCTTTCATCATGTGTACAAATAACAAACATTAGTTTTAAGAAGCCATGACAAGTCAATTTGTGAGATGTATTATTTCGATTTAGACTTGCAAAAAAGTGGAGAAAATAGCAGTGTCACAAAGAGGAATGTTATTGAATCTATAGATATGATATTCTGATTCTACTGCGGAAGCTATTGGACACTTGTAGGAGATAGGATATTTAGGTGGCTTACTACAGTTAACAGTCTTTATCGCTTGTTAGATTTAAACACAAGAAAAACCACACAAAATATTTGGCGGTAAATGGGACTAATCTTGTTCAAGGCTGCTCCCTGGATAAATAGGGCGGGCTAAATTGCAGAATACCCCGCAAAGTATTTGCATTTCATTGAATAAGAATAAGCTCTATTGCATTCCGACTCGTTCTTCAAAGAATGCCGCCTAGGGGAAACAATAGTGGTGAGGTGTTGTGGGGTATTCTGCAATTGCTCTATAGGGTGGAAGCAATACACCCTGCAAAGTCAAGGTAAAGGGGAATGGCAGCAGCACACCCCGCAAGTAATGGATGAGCCAACGAGTGTGGTGCATACCACACCCGGCTAGTGACTAAAGCTAAAGTGGGGTCAGGGTCCCACCCAGCCTGCTACGGGCAAAGCTAAGGAGCAGGTGTGCACCCAGACCTGTAGTGGCTGACCCAAAAGCATACAGGCTTGAAAGTTGTGGACCCGGTCTAAGATTTGTTGTCATTTACATGAGACCGGTATAAACTCGGACCGGTACGAGAATTTTTCGTCTCGGTCCAGCAACTGAGACTAAGTCTGACTGGTCTGAGTTCATTGTAAACGCAGTAAAAGAAATGTATGGAGGCCAATATGAACCCATGCCGGTCTGAGTTTGTCCTGGTCTCATGTAAATACCCCTTTAACACTTCAGAAGAGACATCTTCAAGTTGTTGCTTTAATTTCATATATTTCAAAATCTTGATCTTTTTCTTCAGAAAACTGTAGATAGCCACCTTAATTAAACTGCAATCCTAGGCTAGAGCACGTACGTTGCTGTTCCAGGGCACTGTTGGCATCTTCACTGTTGATTCCTCTTCCTTTGCTTTCTTCTAGGGTCAGGGTCAGAGAAAAGTGGATTAAGCGATGAAGGAACACAGGAACAATTTCATCATGAAGACAAACAGTGAGTCTCATGACAAAATAAATCACATCTTACCCCCTTTGACTCATTAAAGGCTTGTTATGGATTTTACTCTATCTAATCTCAGATGATTGTACTTTCCTTTCAAACACCAGATTGACTGAGCACTTGTCAATGGGGAACTCCTCATAAAGTGCAAACTGGGCAACTGGTCATAAATGAAATAACAACAGAACAATGATTCCTTTGTGGTGTAAAGATCCCGTGCAAAATCCTATCCTGTTTTTGAGATTTTTTTTGAGAAATCTACTTTTTTTTTTCTTGGCCCGAGTTGATAGTATAAAATTCAGTCAAATTTTCTGCAGCTTGAAGTTGTGTATTTTTAAAAATGTTTGTTTTTCTTTTGCTAGGGTGGATGCATCCTGTCATGTTCCCCTTTCAAAATCCAGAGTGTTCTTCCTCAACATTTCCTGGTTTGGGATGAATGTGATGTACCTTATTCTATCAGTTGAAGGTGAGAAATTTAGGTATTAATTAAAGGAGCTAACATTGATTTTCGCTGGAATCTTCACAAGATCCTTGTGAGATGAATGATTTAGTTTAGAATGTATGAAGTGTTTATATACTTAGCATAAATTTAAGGAGGCCTGCTCAAATCAGTTTCAACACCTGCAACAAATGGTGCCATGTCAAGCACCAGAAATTTGTTAACAAGATGCACTCATTGAGGTGACATAATAGATCACCTTGGCAAAAAAGAGCTGTCTAAAACACCCTACACCTGGGGCGTTACTAAATACAGGAACGGAACGGAATGAAACGGAATATACCGGAATAAACCGGAATATGCCGGAATGAGGCGGAATGACACCGAAATATACCAGAATGAGGCGGAATGACACCGGAATGAGGCGGAATGACACAAAAATAAAGCGGAATATACCAGAATGAACCGAAATATGCTGGAACAAGGCGGAATGACTCTGGAATAAAACCGAATGACACCGGAATGAGACGGAATAAACAAGAATGGTACCGGAATATACCGGAACGAGGCGGAATGACAACAGAATAAGGCAGAATAAACCAGAAGGACACCAGAATCAAGCTGATTAGCGTGGACCGGGATGACAAGGAACAAAAAGTAATTTTTATCATTCCAGACTGTGAATGAATAATTGTTGCAGAATAGAGAGACTGACAAAAAACTGACTCCTCCAAAAAACACATGGCTATCTGCGGCCTTTCCCTACATCTAGGTACGATGGAAAGCCGCAAGAATCTGGAACAAAAATTCATCTTTCAAATCGGCACCCTTAATCCTCACGGTATTAACGAATGCCTTTTATTTAACTAATATATTTCTATTTTTCACGTTGCCATGTTACCACCAATAGCGTAGCTCCTACTCTACTATAAAAACTGCACGTAACCCATAATCCCTCGATTCGCTCTGACGAAGGGCTAATGCTCGAAACGTCAGCTTTTAGAATCTCTGTACGGTGGCCAATTTACATTATCAACTCCGTTGATAAAACCAAATTTTTGACAAAAAAACAGTTTACATTAAAAGGGGAAGTAACAAGGCTTGCCGAATGAGTCACGATATGTTCTCACAATCCTTCATGTAAATATAATTATTATCAACGATCCATCTTTTTTCTGTGCTTCTGACTTCTATCTTCAAACAAGGAAACACTGCGTTCAGGTTCGATGGCATTATTGACAACAATCGGGAAGAGAAAAAGAGGCTTCCGGCCATTTGCGCGAATCTATTTCTGTATATCTCCATCACGTGAGGGTCGTGGGAAGTAGGCAAGCAGCAACGGTAATTAGTTTCTGGTTCGCTGAACTTGATTATGATTGGTCAATACACAATTGACCTGTCAGAATGAAATAAAAATGTTCACGGGTTTTCTGACTCGCACAGTAAAAACCACCTCCGAGATCCATAGACAAAAACAATTAGAATAACATTCTGTTTCTCTTGCTACTGTACTTGACACGATAGATATACCGGTACCTGTCAAATTTTTCTCGTGATCGAAGTGTTCCAAATGTTACAAAAGGCAAAAACACATGCAATTCTCTTAGGGAATCACGTGACACAACAAAAGCTGACTGAAACCGAAAATCCGTCAGCGCTAACTAAAACACCAAATGTTGGCATTTTCAGGTTCATTTGGGTATATTCCGCTTTATTTGGGTGTCTTTCCGCCTCATTCCTGTGTCATTCCGGCTCGTTCCGGTATATTCCGGTACCATTCTTGTTCATTTCGTTTCATTCCGGTGTTATTCCGCCTCATTCCGGCATATTCCGGTTTATTCCGGTATATACAGTTCCGTTCCATTCTGTTCTTGTGTTTAGTAACGCCCCCTACACCTGTATATTTTGACTTTAAAGGCTTATACTATGTCACATTAATGAGTGCAGCTTGTTAGGCAACTATTGGTGTTTCATTTGGTACCCCAACATTGGCTTTACGTAGAACAAGGTCCAGTTTTTGCATTCAGTCACAAATTGCACTCAAGCTTGTAAAGTGTGTGTACAAAGTTAAGCAAAGCACATATTAAATGGCATGGTTATGCAATGGCGGAATCATCTTTCATAGTGTAACGCGACGTTTAAGCCAACGTCTATCCAAGCGAACATTTACGTGTATGAGTGAACATAAGAAGAATCATTTCCATAGCAATA
>OX421447.1:4703907-4718907 GCA_949126865.1 Montipora capitata
AATTAAATGTTGGTTTTCAGTTTGGAATACCAGAGTGTAGTTAGTTAGTTAGTTAGTTAGTTAGACTTAGTCGACCACAGTCTTGAGCAATTCTTCACAACTTCTTGCCACTCCTCTCTGTCATTCATGAGGGCAGGCAAATCTTCTAACTGGAAGTTCAGGTCTCTAGTGATGCTGTCCAAGAAGCTAAATGGTCTTCTTCCTCTGTTAGGACATTGGAGTCTCAGAAGAGTGTACTGCAGTACAGAAAGAGGTCTTCAGGGAACGAAAAGCAAACTCAAACAAATTCAACACGTGTATGATATGGAGTTGGGGCATCAAACTAGGGACACATTTTATGGGGGGCGGGTGAGGGTTGTTGTTGGTTGTGGTGGAAGGTAAGTGCTCCCAATCTCGGCACTATACCATCCGTGCTCCTCTTGAATCTGCATGATCAACATCAACTTTCTCTTTTCTTTAGTTCATTCTTGACAGGGCTGTTCTATTGGGAGAATTCCTTTGGCAGTGAGAGTTGGAATAGTTGTCTTGAATTGCAGTGTAGAAAAACTATGAATAATTTTACTTTTACTTGCAGTATTGCTCTGTTTGGTATGGCTTTTAGTGCTCCAGACATTGAAAGGTAAAACCAAGATTATTGTTGTCTCTAATAAGTAAAACTTCTCTATCTCACAAGAAAGATTTGTTGATCAACTTGCTCAAAGTAAGTTTCTGTGTATATAGGTGAAGTGCGGGTTATAGAGCCACCTGAATTAGATTGTCCAGATAAGTTTGAGGATCAGTTCTCCCTAATTAAGTAAGCTGTTTCTGAGAAATATTTCTGCCAAATACTGGAAAACACTGAGCTGTTTGTGAGAAAATGATGAGTAAGCCAGCAGTTATTTACTGGTAGTAGTCTATCAGTTGGTCGATTGACTGTAAGGGTTTCATTAGAAGCTGGTCAGCGGCGGTATACCGCTGTCTGTTTGTCAGAAGCTTGCCTCTCATTGCCAGCTACTCTGCCTTGATTTTCACTCAAACCCTTGTAAAAGACGAGAGTGAAGGCTGCTTACATTGATTAGCCCAGGCATCTACTTCAAAAATTCTTGAAACCCCTGCGACTGTCCATTGTGTTGTCAGTTCTAAAGTCAGTCAGATTGAGGAGTCAGTTGCTTAACCTCTTATTGGCTATTCCAGAAGATTCTTTTCCTTACCTTGTTTTTGTCTTTGTATCTCTTGCAGTGACATATCAAATGTAACAGTAAGTGGAACTTCTTTTTAAGTTGATTTCTTTCTTACTGTTTAAAATCAAAATGTTTTTCATAATATTGGAAGGAAAGAAACTTTACTTAAGGACGGTGCCTACTATTATTATTGCACACATATATAATTATTTATATACATTTCAGCCTTAAGTGGGTAATTGCTTGTTTATACTAGTGCTCTATAGACCTGAAGCTGCGCCGATGTGTGCCATATGTTAACCTGACAGTATTGGAACAGTCTCAGAATAACTGGACAAGTGAATCAGACGAAGGGTTTCTTCTCAGTTTGCTGATGCAGAAAGAAGATTCAAGAGGAAATATAGGTACTACAGTACTTTGTCTCTTTGGTTATTGTTTTTGGCTTTTTCCCTGCACGTTCCCTTCTTTACCTCTCCATAACCATGTGATACAACAACAACTAGCAACAAAGTAGTCTGTGTGGAAATTAATGCTGTTGGGCTTCGCTGTCTTTTGAGTGATTCGTGGACCAATTCGGCTAACTCAGTGTTGTACCCAATTCAGATCCTGTGGGAATAAAACATTTTGTTTCAAATATTTCCATATGAATGCTACAGTATCATGCAAATGCAAAACACAAAGAATCTTAACCCCAAGAGATTTGAATTGGGTACAACATTGCGTTGGCCAAATTGGTCTATGTCAGCTTTCAAATTCTTTATGGTGGTCAGTTTGTCATACCAACTCAGTTGATAAACCCATTTCTGTCTTTTGAGTGAGTTGCTTTTAACATGTTCTGCTACAACTCTTTCTCTCTCATAAATTTGCATGCACTGGCCCATTATTTTAACATAGACAGTGTGGTAAGTGGAATGATGACTTTTATTTTATTTTACAAGTTATTAAATTCAAATATGAAGGTGACAAGTTCCTTTTCATCAGATTCAGCTTTCCTTTTCCAAGTCTCCACATTCAACTCACATTTTTTTTAATGAGGGATTGACTCTTACGGTGTTTTAAATTAATATTGATTATTTTGGTTCTTTAAATGTAGTTCCAAGTTATCCAATTTGTTTGCTTACAGGTCTTTACATAGCATTTTATCTCTGTGTTATGGCTTGCTACTCCATAATGAGTGTGCCTTATAATGGATTAATCGCTGATTTAACACCGCCCTTTCAAAGAGGTGAGAACTTTGTGATTATTACTGTAACAGTAACTGTCTTCCTCAATTTGAAGTGGAGTTCCTCCTGAAGGATCGCATTCTCCCTTAATTCTGAAGAGCTAAACCCTTTTAAAATGCTGAACAGTCACAGTGTATAGGTGTAGTGCACCGTGATGCCGTATCAATAGTTAACAAGGATTCTAAACAAAATGCAATAAAACTGGCCCTTGAAAAATATTTATTTAATTAGTAATAAAAGAAAAATAATAAATTGACTATACTGTACATGCTCCTTGCGGTGTTCTTAGGGCTTCTAAAAAATAGAATAAAAACAACAGATTAAAGAAACCCAGTTGACCAGGGAAAAAAGTCAACTATTTAGAAGCACATAGCACTTGACGTGAATCTAGTCAAGACTTTCCATAATGACCCCATCTTGCAGTCAGAGTGGCATTTGACCTGGGGTCCTTTGGATTTCAAGTCTGACTTGCAAAAGACTTGATGACCTTGCATCTCAAATGTTTACTCAACTAGTTTCTAAATAATGATGAAGAGTGGAAACATTAAACTTGATTATGTTAATAATATCACTATAAAAATATTGATGATTACTGTGATTAAAGTGGAAAATAATGTTGGTTATGGTAACAAAAAGAAATCAACTCGTCAGTCAACGACAATCATAGCACGTGTCAGTAATGTGTTGGTGGTGTGCCGGTAGCATTTTAATTTGGTGGTCAGTTTTCTAACATAAGTTTTTACATGAAGCTTAAAGAAATGTTTAAACTTATAATTTCAATAAATTAATTATCAAAATGACCTTAAATTTGAAATAACGTGATTAAATCTAACTAGGATTCAGTTCTGGTGTTATGGGGGCTATGACGTTAGTGGGGAATGTTACTGGAGCTCTCATAGGATTTTTCTTTCCGGTGAGTATAACATACAGGAAATTGCTCAATGTTAACTGGTTAATAAATTGCTGGAATGGTTGGTTGTTATAGCAAGAGCTGCAGGGTTAAAAGAAAATAAAGATAACTGTTGCTAACATGTTGATAAATTAAAGAGGACAAATCAGAAATCAATGATAATTATTATGCAGATAAACTGAAATAATTATAATTACAATGTAATGGAGTAGATGCATGTATTTTGGTTAAAGATGTGTTGAATTATTTGATATAACCATATTAATTTTTGTAGTAATTATCATAATACAAAGTAAAATATGGGCTTAAATTTAAAGTAAAATGATACCATGATTTTCAGTTAAGTACGACACTAGGAAAGTTTAATTTGGTGACAAAGTTTCAGCGTAAAAGTTCCCATGTTGTGAAGTGCAACTTGCTTCATTTCCAGGGGTAACTTTTCGGGTTTTGATACCATTTGACTGGTTATGGTGACCAGTTTGATTTAACCATTACCATTTGTAGCTTTTGGTGGGCGTCATCGTTCATGACGTCAAGGCTCTAAAAGTTACTCTTGGAAACAAAGCAAGTTGCCCTTGACAACATGGAAACTCAAACGTTGAAACTTTGTCTTGAAACTTCCCAGTGCTGTTCATACTCAACTGAGAATAATATTGATTTGTTTTTTGTTTCAGATTATGATAATGAATAATAATTATTATTAGACAAAGACAAATTAAAGTTGAACTGGCTTGAAAAGTTGAACCACAACATCTACAAAGCTGCAAAGCTAAAATATATATTGTTATTGGTCAAAAGTAAAGTACATGTTTGATTGCCACAAACATTTGGCATGCAATGCAGACCTGTACTTAACAAGATAACATTGTTTTAATTTGTATTTGTGCAGAAAATTGGAGTTGTTGGCACATATTCATTGATAGCTGTCCTGTACTTCATCTGTGTGCTTCTTACAGTTCTATCATGTCCAGAGCCAGCAATTCATGCAACCCACAAGGCAGTTAGTGAGTATTATCTCCCCTCATTTCAGCCAACAGTTGGCCAACTGTTGGTCGACTGTCAGTCAATGCATCACCTGATGCTTACTATCAAAATAGCGGTACATGTCATGTGTTGGCCAACGTGTTGGCTATGTCACCGATGTGTTGACCTACGCATTGTTTGGATCAGATTCACTACAATACTCATTTTCCTTTATACTTTGTCATAATTTGATTAGCTCCTGAGAACTTTCCTTTGTTGTCAGCACAACTTTAAATTAACTATTCTAAATAAAAGTGATAATCGCAGTTAAAATGAAGTGACTTGTAATGAGAAGTTGCAGAAAAGCTGAAAAAACCCATTTTATTTTTCCAGGCTTGTTTGCAAATGCTCAAAATTCTTCGTTAACTGTGATAAACACTTTCACTTTGAATTATATACAGTATTAACCAGAGTTCAAATATATGAAATTTCATAATTCTCTAGCTGTCATGCATGAACTATGTTTATCATACCTACTTTAAAATTATGCTTTCTTTGTGTTTTTTCTGCTTCAATTCATTGATTCAGTGGCTTCGTTTCATTGAGTAAATGTGCATGAAAACATCAGGGTTGTGTATTCTAACTGATGTAGAAACCCACAGGAGAATTAATTAATTTCTACCAATGGTGCAAATCAAATGAAACTGTTTAAAGCAGTTGCTTGTTATCTTGTACTTAGATCTGAAGGCTGTATTTCAAGCCTACTGGGAGCCTCTGAAAGGTGAAGTAACTGTTTATAAGTTTATTAACCCTTTGACGTCCAAACTGGCTGAAACCAGTCAGACTTAATATTTTACTCTGTCTAACGCCAGACGATTTTACTTGTCAATGGGGAACCCCTGGGCATCAATGGGTTAATCACTCACTGAAAAACTATGTCCCCATTAACCCTTTGACGTCCAAACCGGCTGAAACTGGCCAGACGATTTTACTTGTCAATGGGGAACCCCTGGGCGTCAATGGGTTAAGTACTGTTTGATAAAGACGTTGGAGTGTTTTATCTGGTTTAAAACCATGAGCCGAAGCCAAGTGGTTTTAGACCAGATAAAAAATGACATGCGTGTTCTTTGAAAAGCTTCAAAACACTCCACAAAAAAACGTGACCCTCTGGAGTCCAGACAGTGGTGCAAAATGTGAAAGAATACCTTTATTTTGACACGATAGTAAAGCTGACAAGCTTGTGGGGTCGTGCATAAATTAAAAAAAATTAAAAATCTATTTGCGAGCTAGCATCAAATACATGTATGTACGATATTTACTGTAACAGTGAATACGATCAAATATAAATAAAAGGAAGATATTAGCATACAAGAAACATTTATTATTATTTACTACTCTTTATAATTTATAAAAAATTCTAATGAGGGGTGTTGGTTGAAAGCTTACAGTATGCACACGATGTTTTATCAGTGTTTTGGTAATGTTGGGCTCATGAATTATTAATGAGTGTTTGAAGGAAACAGGAGCTCATTCCTTCGAATTGACTTCTCGATCAGGCATTTTGACAAACGTAATTATTTTTAGAAATGTCTAGTTTCCTGTGAATGAGACTCCCACGGGAGCCCGATGGCCAATCACAATGAACTAACTTGATGTCACAGTCTCGCTAAACTGGAACTGCCTTTGTTTTTTGTGGAAAAGGTAGTCAATTAGAGCGGTGTTTAAGCTTAGTATGGGAGTTGTTCGCTCCCAGTCATGGGTTCTTGAGGAAACTCAAAAAATCTCTTGCTTTATTGCTTGCACGAGGCACAAAACCTCTGTAAGGAATATATTCTAAATTTTGATCCATCTTTTTGCTTTTGTGTGGGCTTTGGATTTCACCATCGTTTCAATGACTATTAACCCAGGGGTTCCCCATTGCGGAGTAAAATCGTCTGGTGTTACACAGAGTAAAATACTCAGGCGTTCAGGCTGGTTTGGGTGTCAAAGTGTTAAAACGTACCGGTAATAACATTGTAAAAAATACTGAAAACTGAGACTCTTTGCTGGGGCTAACAAAATTAATTTTAATTGTTTTTTTGATTGACAGAGCGAGATTTCAGATGGGTGTTTCTCACCCGATTTTTGATGCAACAAGGTGTTGCGACAGTAACGGGGTAAGGATGACAAGAACTGATTTTCACCATCATCATCACTTTAAACGTCTGACCTCAGTAAATATTGCAGACTGGCTGGCCCAATACTCACTGTATTAAGAAAACTTAGACTTTCTAGTCCTCTGGTACAAGGACTTATTAAACTGCAGGCCCCATCTCACAACTTTCTTATAACATTCTGTAGAACTAATTAAATTAAGGAATTAAATATTAAATTAAAGAACCCCCAGACTATTTGCAGAGAGTAAGGGAGTTCCTGGTATCAAGATCAGTCCTTATCTCTCTAGAAATCGTGGCAGCCTTGGCATGATTATTTAAAAAAGGCTGATGGTGTCATGTATGAAGCCATCTAGGCAAAAGTGGCCATGAAATCAAATTCAGAGGCAATCATGCACTCCACAGAACAAAATTTTAGCAAACGCTTCTAATGTAATTCATTTTCCTCAGATTTCTTGAGTTTTGGCTTGGCGATATGGTTGTGTTACCAAACTGCTGGTCACCGGAGAGGAGTGTTGCAATGCTTTTGCTTCCAATGTTGTTTTCTGCTGCATTGTTGTAAGTGTTTCTGCATAACAACTACAGTTTACAAGATAATGACATCAGTGCAACACATACATTTTTATGATTACATGTGTGAAGCTCTGTGTGGCCCAGTCTGTAAGTTTATGGAAGCATGGTTAGCGTTAACCAGGGTTAAATGGAAACCTATAAGTTTTTATACCTCTTAACCAACAGTTAGCACTAACCAGGCTTTGAGCAACGGGCCCCTGGTAGTTCAAAAGCAAAATGTCGAAGAGGTCATTTGCATTTGTTTATTGCATTCTTCCTCTTTAAGTATGGTTGTAAACCTTAGATCAAAGAATAATGAATTTTGATAAAATCACATACAGTAGTAATCTGCATTTAATCGTGTTTTCTTTGTTAGTTCTGTTATTGGAGGATTTCTCTCTGATAGGCTTGCAAGAAGAAAACCTCTTGTCATAGGATCAGGTGAACATCAGATACAATTACATGTATATTTATTTAACATGTGCACCTTAGTAGTTTCATTAACATGCAGACTGTGAAGTTTGAATTCCAATTAAAAGTTTTATCTTTTAATGCCATCAATCACTTTGGCTACAACAGTTAAGCAGACTTTCAATAACAGAAACCAACAAAGGGGGTCAATCCAACCAATAGTAACGCTGAATAACTTGCAAAAAAGAAGGAAACCATTAATAATTGGAATTTGAGCTTTAAAGTCAACAAGTTCATAAAAGGTACACTAACTTGTTATTTAAAAACATAGTGGGTAGTTGCCAATAGATAGGAAGACCACAATCAGGGAGAGCAAATGGCAAGAGGTAACCATGGCAACTATGGGTCAACCCTGTCGTCACTTGGTAACAGCCTATACTGACCATGTTATGGGAGAGGAAGGAGGACCAGGAAAGTGAAAAGAATCTTGAATCTGTTGACACAGATCATTGTCACTCCTATTAGTCAATAGGCTAAATTAGGGGGTCCACATAGTTTTTCAGTGGCTGCAGAGGTTGCTATCGCTGACGAATGACAAACCACAAGGGCAAGTGAAGCAATAACACCAGCTGCTGAGCAGCCATCCATTCGGAGCCAACTTTGTTCATGATTAACCACATTTCTTGTTTCTCGTGTAGAACAGTCTTTAATCGAGTAGCCAGTCATTCATAACAGGATCAAAGTAATGAGGTGGTAGGGTGCAGTATGTGCAGGTAGAACTAGAAGGGAAAAACAAAAATTTTGTTTTGCTTTTTTCCTCTGACTGGCCAAGAGTGTCGCACATTATAATGATTTTAAGCCAGTGATTAAGGGTAGTTATGCAAACTCCAAAGTTTGTTGATTGAAAGATTATGCATTAATAAATTAGCTGTGGATAAAGTTGAAATTAATGCTATTTTTCTCCTAAAGCAATATTGATGAGCATCTGTGCAGTAATACTGGCTGGATTGCAGGGCAAGTATGCTTTTTATGCAGCAATGCCTGTGGCCCTTACATTTGGTGAGTACATTACTTGTAGCAAGCTCGGAAATGTGCATTGTACGACTTAAATTCCTGTGTAACATAATTATTTTAATTTCAGGGGTAGGATTCGGAGCTTATTGTGCAGTGGATTTCGCTCTGGTGATGGATGTTCTTCCTAATGACAGAGAGAAAGCAAAAGATTTGGCCGTCTGGCACCAGGTGAACATAAACGTGTTGGTACTTGCTGTGTGACTTCTCCTGCTGTCCGTGGCAGGTTGTCGTGAGTCCCGGAGGATAGTATGTGTGGCTGGATAACTTAAGTGTTTTTAGGAAATGACCTGGCTTACTAGAGCACTTGTGATTTATGAGCTGGCTAAATTTTTTTCCTGAACTGTCAGAGAACTGGTTCTGTCTTTTTCTGGTAGAGCAAGGCTATGAATCACTAAAGTACCCAGCCATGCATGTTGCCTTCCTCCAAATCTTGTAAGTTCTGGATCATCAACTCCAACCAGCAGCAAACCATTTGATTGGCCTATTTGGGAATTCTTCTTAGACATCCAAACTGGCTTTTGTTTGCTACTCGCAATGTAGACAAAATAAAGAGTCATGCAACACTTGATTTAGCTCTTTGGGCTAAGCATCAAGATGGCCAAGTTCCATAAGAAAGATCCCTTGGAGCAGAAGTTAGGACTAACAAACTGCAACCCATGTATGGAACAGAATCTGAGAACCTCAAAACAAAACAAAAACTAATTAAATGGTGGAAGGGGACCCATGCCTGCTCTCACTTCACTGACAATTTCATAAATGCACTCTTCTTTTTACAGGCTCTTGTTTTGCCACAAGCGATAGCCACACCCACTGGAGGAGTCATACTGGATATTTTTGAAAGACTAAGATGTGACATTGGTCTTGGATACATTATTCTCTTTCTAGTCACATCTGTCTATTTTGTACTGAGTGGAATTTTTGTTTTTAATATAAAGAGAGCCAAATAGAAAGAAAATGATGGTAAGATAAATTCTGGGTTGAATGCCTGGTTAATTAGGTCTGGCTTGTCGCCGAGAGAGAGAGTCTTATAGACCACTTTCATAAATGGCAACTTTCTTTACATTCTTTTGTATTATTTTATGTTAATTAGACCTACTGCCCTCATTTTGAAATTGCTTGTCATAGCGAGGCTAGAAAGGCTTATTAGCATTAAAACAAAAGAATATTTTATTTGGCGGCCATTATGAAAGAGGTCTATAGATAATTTTAAACGAGCAAGTAAAAGGCACCATTTTGATGCATGATAGTAAATATTATGTTTTGTTGATTTTGACTATCTTTTTGGTGCTTGAAAATTTGGGGGTATTTTATGACTTTAGGGAGTGGATTTATTTTAGAGAATGCAGAATCTCTACTGTTTATGCCTGCCAACAATTTTACAATGCATTTGCATGGATTTATGGACCAGCCCAGCAAACAGAATGAGATGAAATATTTTTCATAAGAGTTATTTAATAATATTACATGTAATTGAATTTAAAAGAAGTTTTAACTTGGGAGTTTACATAGAGGTTGTATTTTTACAAATATTTCAATGTAGAGATGGGATGTAAAGATTGTTAAGCTACAACGTTGTTTCATAATAATTACTGTTATATACAGTACTGGTCACAGGAATAGCAGCATTACATGCGCGTATCATGCGCACAAGTGTGCATATTGCGCGCAATTTACACGCAAATTACGCACGCATTACGCAAGAGTAAAAGAATACAGGAAAGTGTGTAAATAATTACACACAAACTCTTCACACTTCGTGTAAAATTTTACATGCGTGTATTTTGCGCGTAAATCTGCCATCTTGCATGCATTTTACACGCATGTAGGTGCTGCTATTCCTGTGGCCAGTACTATATATGTTGAAACCTTTGTTTGGATAACAAAGGTTTAAACAGATACAATAAAATAATGCACCGTACAATTACAACAGATCTTTGTTTGCATTTTTTGCCTCGTTAGCAAAGGTATCGTTTTCCAATCATTCAACCAAGGATAAAGTGTATCATGAGCTATCTCTGAAAATTTGAATGCGATATACCAGATAATCTCTGAGCAATGATGCTTTGAACATTCTAAATTTTACAAAGAATGTATGGAATCATTAGTGCCTTTGCCACCCAAGAATGTATCAGTTTTGGGGGCTAACAAGTGGCTCTTTATCAAAGCTAAAAGTTTAAAAATGTCTTTTAGCTTTTGAGGACAATAATTTGAAAATTAGCATGATGTCTTCTGTAAGCAAACTCCTATGCAAAGATTCCCTTATTAGTTTCAAGAACTATATGTTTAGGAGTATCAACATTGTCTGTTCATACTAATCCACAAGGATTGTTTATTTGTTTAGCCTACGTAAAGAAGAAATAGGTTTATTTGTTTAGCCTACGTAAAGAAATAGGTAACTCCCACGGCCTGCTCCCGTCTGGCCTTGTAGCTCAGTCGGTGGAGTAACGGTGATCTAATCCGGAGGTCATGGGTTTGATTCCCACCCGGGTCAGAGATTTTTCTCTGTCCTTGGGTGTTGCATAAGAAGTTCCTGATGCTGTGGATCAGTGAAGGTTCTTCATCCATCACATGCACACAGTAGCGATGGCCTCACTTGAGTTCTTTCCAAATAGGTTATGTTTATGACAACACAAGAACCTATAGCATGTCATGGCACCAGTAATATTATTATCACACTACTTGATGGCTATAAATTATTTTGTACTCTTTACTGCTTTTCTGAATGTGATTAAATATTGAACAAAAATTAAATGTTAAGTTGTATTTAATATTACATTTTTGAAAGGTCAACAGGAACTCCCTTTCCCCAGCACCCTAAGTTTTGGAAATAGTCACTCATGGTTCCAAAAAAAAATGAAAGATTAATTTCAATTTCATTTTGGAAAAAAAACCCTCCATGGATTTGATTGTAACTAAAGTCGTCTTCAAGACAGCAAAACTAGTTTTGTCGTCAGTTGACTGCCACACTTATTTAAACTTTCCTGTTTGAGAGCAAGACCTATCGATAAATTAAACTGGTATTAGATACGGCAGTAGTGTATTATTATTATACTCTAATGCCACCAGCATCATGCGCACCATGAACGGGTTAAATCTTTACAGTAACTATTTCATGTATCAATGGACAATATTTTGAGATGTGAAACAAACACAAAAATGGAGGGAAAAATGGAGGGAAAATGCAGTATTCTGTGCAAAGTGTTTTTTTTATTTCCATTTTCTTGCATTATACATGTAGAAATTAAACTCAGCATTATAAAAACCTCGTTTAGTTTACAAATATTTTACAAAAGCTACGCTTGTGGATGACTAACCTCTTGCATCACTAAAGGACAAAATGCAACATCAACTAATAAGCGAGAAGACACTTTGATGTACGCAGGTGTATGGTGTGGATTCTTACTGTGTGATGTCAGCACTCTGTACTGTATTTCCCAAAACTGATTCAGAACTCATTATTTACCCTTACAAATACATGTAACTGAGGAGTGCTTAACTACACGTGCTACATGTCTGCTAGCGAAACAGTTATTTTCTTCTCTTGATTAAAATATTTAATTAATGGTGAGACCTACCTAAAATTACCTCTTCCACAAAAGTGAAAATCCTGAACGTGCTGCATTAAATAACATTCTTAGAGAATAATATGTTAATTCACCCAACTTCTAAGATAGGGGCCTGGGTACTACTCTGTCATCCCACGTTGCTCTCGTTTAGTTTCCTTGTCATTCTGTAACAAGAATCAGAGACATTAAAGGCATGCACTTGTGAAATGGATGAACTCCTATCTATGACAAGGAAACTAAACGAGAGCAACGTGGGATGACAGAGTAGTACCCAGGCCCCTATCTTAGAAGTTGGGTGAATTAACATATTATGCTCTAATTCTAACCTACAAATATTGTCAAATAAAAAACCTAGTCTTCGACCAATTTCAATGATTTAAGACTGGAGCCCTTCAGTTGAATCCAACTTCTGCTTGAAAGCTGACAACTACAACTGCCATTAGAGAGCTACAGTTCATTCTTGGTCACTTTGTTCACCAAGGTTGCATGCATTTTCTTCACCTGTAAGACACACACAAGACCATTAAGTTACCCTAACTCAAATACTTTCATTATGACTAGTACTGTAATTACCATGAGTAAGTGGAATGCTGCTGAGAGGTAGCAAACAGATCACATGCTATGCACAACAACACTGCCCTTGATACTGTTGGCACAACGCAGACATCCAGAAATCTGTGCATCTTAAGTGAACATTATTGAAATGGCTGTCTTGTACTGTAACCTTGGCAGCAATTAGATGGAGTACACTCATCTGGCCATGGGTGAGTGTAATCCTGAGAATGACTGACACTGAAGATGACTTCCACTCAGGTTGTCAAAACGTTAGTTCATGTTGTCCTAAACAGTTCTCACCAAAAGGATTGTACTTCACTTAATTGATATAACTCCTGGGTTCAAACCATTCACGATTTCAAGTACTTTCCTTGTCAAGGAAAATCTCTACACCTACACATATGTATAGCAATGATAGGCATCTGCAACCTTTATACTCTACGATATTAACTGATTCGAAATTTGACATTGGACTTGAGGTCACAAATTTGGAGTTAGGTCAATTTCTGTTCTTACAACTCAATCAAATTAGAGCAACATGATGTCACCTTTATCCAAAACACTGTCGTAACCTTCCCATTGTCGGTCATAAGTAAACAGCACAAGTTAAAATTCTTACCCATCGGGCATGTTCCTTGGCCTTCTCCACCAATGAATCATGTTTTTCCTTTAGGTGATCATGACCCTCTCGCATAAGACGTGCAGAATCCCCAAGTTCTTCAACATAATGCTTGTGCTTATTGATCTTACGCTCAAAGTGTTTTAGTTCCTCCTAAAAAAAATTTAAAAAATTATATGAACCATTTACACCTCAAACTCCCTAGGACGCCCCAAACCGAAGAGTAAAATTGTCTGGCGTTGAGACAGGGGTCAATGGGTTAATAATTTATTTTATTACTGATAACTAAATTTTAGTCCCCAAAATTAACCCATTCATCCCTGGAGCAGCCCTTGTAACAGTAAAATCTACACGTCTTGCTCTCCGGAATGAAGGGGTTGCCATGATCATAGTAAAAGCAAAAAAACTCAAATAATACTAATCACTTTCTTGGAAATATCAAGCTTACACCCCAGCAGAAGAATTGCAATACTACTTCTAATAATATTATTAGTAGTAATCTTGGATTGTTGAAGTGCGTTCGATGGTCGCTTTGGAAGCAAAGGAGAAGTGTAGGGAAAGGAACAATCTTTTAGGACCGAGTTTAAGGATACAAGCTCGTACTTCTTGAGATGGTTTCAAAAAGCACTGAGTACCGGTACTGCAGTAGGACTCATGTGACAGGATCGAAATACTTTGCCCTTGGCCAGACTCTGTATCACAAGAAAGTGTGATCTGTTTGATTGAAGAAAAATAATAAAAGGGAATAGAGTAACGTACATTGTAATCCCTTTTTTTCAATCGGAATACTCATATTTAACCCTTTGACGTCCAAACCGGCCGAAACCAGCCGTACTTAGTATTTTACTCTGTCTAGCGCCAGACGGTTTTTCCTCCTCAATGGGTTAACTGAATCCTGACCATTCATCATGGCATTCTTTCTCAAATTGAAACTCACAAAAATGCATTGTTACGCCCAATTTTCTTTTTGGATACCAAGAGTACTTACTAAGATCTACTTTCTCCGGATAGTTTGAAACCACGCAAAAAATATCACTGTTTTGGTAAGCATTACCGATAGGAAACCCAAGTATCTCGAGATGCGCAGAACGTATGCGCAATAACTATTATAGTAGGCACTGCCCTTAAGTTACATGTAGCTCTCGGCTCACCAATGCATCTGTTGTGAGAACCTCCTTTTGTTCACCTGAAAGAGTAAGCTGGCCCAGTTGCCCACATCTTGGTTTAATACTGGGATGGAAACTCTTCCCTATGAACAATTATGCCCAGTAACTGGGATAAAATTAATATGATACAACGCAATTTCATAATAGACCAGATCTTACGGAACTTTAGAATAATAATGACAATTTATTTTGATAGTTAATCCATTGACTCCTGGGAGTGATTAAGAGATTTTACTGTCTAAAACCAGACAATTTTACTTGTCGACTGGGGACATGCTAGGGCACCTGAGGAATGAGGAGTGAATGGGTTAACATACATGTAAATATAAAACAAAAAAATTCTTCAGAAATATTATTGAAAGTCACAAACATATTACTGTTACAGTACCTTGATTGAGTCAAGCTCCTCTTGATTAAATTGAGCACTTTTAGCTCGCTCCCACAATTCAGTCACGCGAGGATCCTGGAATTCTTCTTTTCCACCTGTTACTTTTTCCTTCAACCTCATGAAGTCTTTTGTTAGTGTTTCATGGGTGTCATGAAGTTTATTGTATACGCTTTCCCGTTCATGGTCTGTGAACTTTGTATGCCTGTGAATAGAGTTTTCCGAAATGCTTTCCGAGTTCTTCAGAATATCCACCAGATGCT
>OX421447.1:4733907-4738907 GCA_949126865.1 Montipora capitata
GAGTGCTCTCACCACTGCGCCATACCTGCACCCTTATATTCTTAGAGCGGCTTATAAATTCGGAGTCGGAATGAATACCGCCATCTTCACTATACTCGGTGATTGGCTAAAACACCTGGCGCGACATTCTCAGCTAGCCTTTGCCTTGGCTGATATGATTGCTTTGCGTCATAACTAGCTTATTTGATAATTTGGCTTTGTTACGGTAAGGCAAAGCAATTACTTACTAAATTTAATTAGTTTTAAAATGTAATTTTCTTAACAGGTTGCCATGATCATAAGCTGTCCAAAATGAAGCAGCTTATTTTGGCCATGTTTCATAAGAAAAAACACAAGGAGGTGACGTCAGCAAGTGTGATTGACGAACTCTACTTGCGGTATAACAGAGACGGCGATCACAGAGTCAGCGGTTTTGAATTAAAAAAACTGATCACTGACTACGTCATATATCCCAGCATCAAAGAACTCGCCGACGTTTGCCACGCGACGAAATGGTTGAAATCGGGAGATCAAGACGAAAATGGGTACCTCTCAAAAGCCGAATTTTTACAAAGTTTTGGTAAGGTACACCAGGTTGTTATTAGTTTAGTGCCCTTAGCTTATCGTTCATTGCTTTTTGAAGGTTTTCCCCATCTATTTTGAGAAAGGGAAGCAAAAAATTTTAGGTTCTTCTTTCGAGAAGGATATAAGAACTGTTTTGTTTTTGCAGCCAGTAAACCTGAAGTTGACATTTTCCAAGACGAAAAACAATCACTACCTGGTTCCAGTCTTACTCTCCGATGCCAAGTGCGTGGTTACCCAGTTTCCTCAGTCACGTGGTTTAAGGATCAGATGAGGTTAAAAAAGAATGGTCGCGTTTCAATGTCCCCTGAGGGACGGCTCTCCATAAAGGACCTCGGAGCTGGAGACAATGGTGTGTACACATGCGAGGCCATAAATGACCTGGGCCTTGACCGGAAACAAGTAGAGATAAAGGTTGTGGAACCCGTAGCTCAGATTCCAGTGAAAGGTGAGGATCTTCAATTTGCAATACCATGATAGGTGGAGTTGCAGTTGTGCAGTGACAAACGCGCCGGACTTCCGCTCCCTAGGTCGCTCATTCGAGACTTTGCCCATCCAGCATGCGAGCGCATATCAATTCATTCATCGTTTAAAAACTGCTTAAGTTAAACGAACTAACGCGTATTCCGTCAAAAGAATAAGGTAAACTTGGTCGACATTCTCAAGGGCAACAGCCACACAAACGTCAGTGAATACAGAGAAGTGCCAATTTACAAGTACGCTGGCGGCGTACACCAAGTGTTGAGGCCCTGAAAGGAGCGAATTGGTGGTCACTACACTGCTATTCCAAATATAATGTCGCGTTTACATTGCATAGATCAACAAAATCTATAGCCCGCGTAGGTGGTGTTATTGCCGGCGCGGAGAATGGCAAGGGGCGTTGTGAAATACAGTATTTCATAGCGCCCCTTCCCATTCTCCGCGCGGCCTCGCCGCTCGTTAATTTGCCTCTGGTGCCAACAATATCGCCAGCTGCGCAGGCTATAAAATATACCACCCCTCTTAGTATTCTGTTTCAGAGACGAAACTCTTTGTATTCACTCGGGGGCGATAATAAACTTGCACTCACGGAACCATGAACAGAAACGCTGAAAAGTTCAAAATTCTCCTGGGGCCGTGCACGGCAGTACATACTGGAACCCTTTGGACGATTCAATTATTTAAAGAGACTTCAATAGCTTTAAAAGTAAAAAGGCTTTTAAATGATCATATTCTTTTGAAACACCTATCAAGCCTCGCGGATGATTATGGTTTTATCTTTGACGTCAACAATGACGGAATCTACTTTTTAAGTCAGAGATTCAGTTCAGTTTTTCCTATGTACTTTAAGGAACATATTTTAATGTTTCAATTTATCAGCTCTTAAATCCAGAAGCAAACCTTCAGGCCTGGGTTGCTCGAAGCATGGTTAGCGCTAACCAGCGTTAAATACCATGGAAACTTATAGGTTTTGATACTTCTTAACCAACGGTTAGCGCTAACCAGACTTCGAGCAACCGGTCCCAGTTCTTTATTTTACAACACGGTCTCGTCAGTTTATCATCTGCTTACATTTTCCCTGCCACCGTGTATAAATAAATGCCATCGGTTGATTGATTGAGTTTTGCCACTAATTTTTGTTTCTACTAATGCACCGGAAGATTCATTCACATCTTTTAACTATTTATGTTCAAGGCGGAGAGGCGTTTTACGCTTTTGCAAACGATGGTGTCTATGTCATTAATCCGGAGAACTTGTCCGCTGTCAGTCACATCCCAGCTGATGACGTCATAAATGGTACTCAATCAACCATCTGCACAAGAGGTCGAGACAGAGCTTGTAACTGGGGTGGTGCTGTGAACATCAACTCCAAACACCTCTACGCTGCGGACTTTCTGGGTCAAAGGGTGCTCGTGTTAGACGTAGCGGCTCAAAAGTTTGTCCAGGAAGTTAAGATAGATGACTATCCCTACCAGCTAAAATATTTTAGGTGAGAGCCTGATTTTGTGCCGGGAATTTTCCAAAATTCGAAATTTAACGAAAACGGAAGGTGTTGGGGAAATTACAAGGCAAAAATCCTCTCAATTTTTCTTTGCTAAGAATTCTCGTGTTTTTCATGTGTTGTTTCTCTTTTACCTAAAGAAGGGATGCATGTACGCATGAAAAGTTATGTTTAATGGAAGAGGTCAATAACCAGTTCATCATGTTTCACTGACTCACCGAAGGAATTTGAGGTCTCCTATCTTTTATTAACAAAAGGAGAGAATTCTTTTTTCCCCGGCTTTCGTGTTTTTGCTGTGGGTTGCAGTTAGCACATCTCATCTGTCTTTAACTATTCCTTTTCTCACGCGACCATTCAGCCTTTTTATTTAAATTTGCTACTGGTTGTCAGAAATTACGCAACGAAATGCTACGAACACTTTCATTATTTGTTTTTTTTTGGTTCAAAGCCTGTAACGGTAGCATCATTCTTAGTTATTTTAAAAGACCCTAGGAAATAGTATCAACGTGTGATTGTAAAGTTGTACATTTTTACAGAAAAGAGAGCCTAGATTAAGAAATAGTCTCTCGCTTCACAAAATGCATAATAATTACGAACCCATTTTCCCTCATTGTAGTCCTAATTTTCCATTTCCCTTTTTTAAAGATCTTTGGATGCTGTGTGGGTTTTGTCTTGGGCAGACAAATCGCTGGAAACTCTCACTGAGGATGAAGACGACAACGGGACAGTATTTGTGATTCCAGAAGCCAGCAAAATGACAGAGCATACGTCAATCAAAGTTCAAACAATGGACGACAACTCACAGTCCGTGCATGGCTTTTTTGCAGCGGACAACTGCGAACTAACAGGCGCAGAAACAGCAAAAACAAACTATGGCTACGTGACTCATATTTTTGAAACAGGGTTCCATGAGGTGGACCTGTCTACAATGGAATTTTCCAAGTTTTATAACCTGAGCGAATACCAATGCCATGGAACATTTGGTTTGGCAGTATCTGAAAGTCGAAATCTTGCTTTCGTACAGTGCTACACGAATGAGGACCGCGACACCAAAGCACAACTAGTGATTGATTTAAAAGAAGATCAGTTACAAGCAATGAGTGAATACAACTTCGGAACTTCGTTTGCGTCGCCTGACGGCCGTTTTGTAATAACATTAAACTATTACGCGATTTTGACCCAGTACATTGACCCCGCAGGCCAACTATTCTTGTTTCAAGAAATCGAGTCAAACCTGTTACTCAGCCAGCTCGCTTTTTACCGTCGAGGCGCGGGCTATGATTTATATGTTACTTCTAGGGACAAATCAGCGATCATTGTTCTTCACGTGGATCAAAGAGGTATAAAAATACTCAAGTTTATCTCGGATGTGGGAAAGCCCCAACAAGAAGACTGGGTCCACACTCAACGTCCCATTGTGATTGGTTGCGGCTCGGATCCTCGTTACTTAGCAACGGCTGCGACAGGCGAGAACACAGTTGTTATTCTGGACGCTGAACGCCGTGAGATGGTTGGAAAAGTCGAAGGAATTAAAGGCGCTCGTGCAATTGTGTGGTTAGGACACGAGGAATGATAGAAGGCAACTAAAGTCCTAAATGCTTCTTTTGTCTTCAGTGCAACCATTTTCTGACAAAAAGCTATACTTTTTTTTTAGATTTATTGTTCAATTTAATTTTGTACTGATTAGATTTTTAAAAATTTTTATAATAAGTGTGCAGTAAAGTCAGTTAAGCCTTATCACGTGAGGTTCTGCACAGATATTGATTGGAAAAAATTTAGAAACCCTAAATGGATTTCCCTTCTTGGTGGTTGTAGAAAACTGACATTGGCGACGAAAGAGAATAGAGCAAATAACACTGGACAGGCTTCTTCCTTCGCATTCTTTTGTGTTTATGTTAATTAGACCTACTGGACTCACTTTGAAACAAATATTTTTTTGAAATTTGCTCGTTGTAGCGAGGCTCGAAAGGCTTATTAGCATTGAAACAGAAGAATATTTTATTTGGCCGCCATTATGAATGAGTTCTATATTGTAGGTTCAAGGTTTTTTGATGAGAACTAATCCCGAGAGATTCAGTAGTTTGGGGGCCCGAGACGTCATTCGGAAATAAAGGATAAGTTATTACGCTGGAACAGAGGGGGGAGGGGCGTGGGAGGGTTTCATAATAAAAGTAAAAAGTAGAGCTGATACTTGCAGAGAAGTACACTGAGTTTATTTTAGAGCATATAAGAGTGAACATTTAATTCAAAAACCAGCATATTAATTTGTTTGTGTAAGATTGTAGTTTCTTTTTCCCATAGCTTGTCACTTCATCGAAAGTGCCTGCCGCTCAAGCAGAAACCCTGTGAACAAAGATATTGTTGGACTTATAAGTTTATTTTCATGTCGTATCGGGAGAAGAAAAAGGTCAAAAGGCAAGAGCCCATGATCAGGAGCGAATAACAGCATTTTAGTATA
>OX421447.1:4746407-4751407 GCA_949126865.1 Montipora capitata
CCAATCAGATTTCAAGGCCTGCTTAAGGTGACCAATCGAATTGCAGGAAAATGAAAGACAAAGAAAATCATTGTGTGGTGAACTTTGCAACTTTTGCTCCCAAATGGATCAATAAAATATTGGTACTGACTGAAAACCTGTATTTTAGAAATTAAATAGTTATAGTGTGATTTAATTTCTAAATGGATATAATAAAGTGGTAATTGAAATGCGTGTCGTGCAATTTTGGTCTGAAATCATACTTGTGATTTCAAATCGAACTCGCGCGCAATCACACATACTGATTTCAGACCAAATTGCACTCCACTTAATTGAATTACCATTGTAAATTTCCACGTTACGAGATGCTGCGGCTCGCATGTCATACTGGCATGAAAATGAATAAATTTGCTGTTGCTGAGAGGAAAATCCAGATGACAAGTAAAGTTACCAATAAATCCTGAACAAGGCATAAGGGAAGATAATTTTTACGCTTTGACAACAAGACGATTAAATCAATGGAAAAAAGTCTGTGACGTTTCCTTTTTTAGGGATCCTACCTGGATCTTCGAGGCTGTCCATTCCTGCAGAGAATCTAAAGGAACAATAGCATATTTTATAAGAAACCTGAGCACATCGTGGAGATCTTCGAAACTAATGTGCGACGAAGCACAAGGAAACAAGAGAAATAAGAAATGACTCGATAACATAACCCTAACACGAAGCAAACGAAAAGTCGCACTGTTAGTACTCCGAAGATAATCCGAAACGTGTCTTTACAGTACAGGTTCGAGTCCGGCCCTCTCTGACTACCAACTGGAGTCGTCTCTGGTTCCCCATCCACACCCAAAATATTAAAAATGTTTTCAACAGGTTTTAGGTATGTTTAAACTATCTACCTCTAACTGCTATGTAGCAGATGAAAGCGCAAGCCGATGAAACCGCGCAAGAGAACATCAGACGCAGTATAGAAATCATAGCCCTTCTAGGAAAGTAGCAGGAGGAAAGCAATCAATGGGAAGTTTAAGCGAGGACAAGTACGGCAAAGTCAACACAAACGTCTCTCCAGAATATAATTTAAAATAAATATAATAAATATTAGTGACTTACCGCCGTTTCGCGTATTGATTTACTCTAAGAGGTTGTCGGATCGTACCTAAAACGTCGAATTTAAAAGACGTTGTATCATGAAGTTATTAAACGAAAAGGAATTGGGCAATAATATTTTAAGAGAAAACAGGGTTGGTGCAGAGCCTCTTGGGTTACAGCGCCTTTCGCTGTCAATTTGTCCCTAGTGCGCTTCCATGCTAGACCTTCTCTATGTAAGTGAATTAATGATTCACCATTTTGAAAAACGAAGCCGGCAATCAGAACCCAACTAATACAGTGTTTGTGAAAGGATTCCGACGTCAAATAACTGCTGAAGTTCAGTTTGAAATTTTCACAAACGGTTGATTAGTTGAAGTAATGTAAATAAAGGTTGAGAGGTATAGCTGGCATGAAAAATGAACCACGAGATTAGTCTTAGTTTGAATAGTTTGATGCTTCTCTGGCGTCTGACTGTGAGTGAGTGCTGTCCTCAGGAGCGTGTTCATATATACATATGGCAGAAACCAACTGAGGCCTAACACTACTGTAAATGTGATCGATGATGGATTAAGAATCTTAGCTGATCAACAGCATCAGGACCTTTTTTTTTTGTGCGTCACCCAAGGACAGAGAAAAATCTTACCCAGGTCAGAGATTTTTCTCTGGCCTTGGGTGACGCACAAAAAAACGTTCCTGATGCTGTTGATCAGCATAGGTTCTTAATCCATCATTCATCACATTTACTATAGTATTAGGCCTCACTAATACAAGGCTGCAAATCCAACGATGTAGTTCCAAGCTTGTAGGATCAGAAGGATACACGACGCTTTGCTACAAATGTTAAGTAATTTGAAAATACAAATAGCGACAGCGAACTACTAACTGATCCATTTCAATGAGAAACATGTTGCCGTGAGTGGGAATCGAACCCGCGTCCCCCTAGTTACTAGCCGAGTGTGCTAACCACTGTACCATCACGACAACTCTGCTGCTAATAGAGCAATCAGTGAGGTAATTGGTTAGCCACGGGGTTCCCCGGCGTTTAACATTCAGGAATGATGATGATTCATGGTACAGTTCGCGTCCTATTTAAGACGCGTCTTATTTTCTCCCGTATAAATAGCCCTAATGTCTTCAAGCAGTGTCCGTGTTGCTTTTACCAAAAATATAACTCTGTGGGAGTGTTTTTTCCGCATCGGACTTGCCCTTACATGTGTACCCATTTCGAGAAACTGTGATCTGCAGTTTTTCCAGTCCGCACCCTAGCCATAAAGTGAATCGAACAGAAAAAACAAGGTATGCGATGTAACTGTTGGGACCTAAGAAAAAGGGGCTCTTTCTCTGAAACTTTTCAACTCGAGGCAAACAATATAATATTATTTTATATTTTACATAGCCGTTTCTTTATAGTTGCGTTTTAGTGCAGAATAACACTACTCACCTAAATCTTCTTCGTTTTCTAGTTTCGCCGCTGCAATTACAAGAAAAGCTGCTATAACGAATAGAGAAAAACACACTTTTTTGGAAGCCATTGTAACTTTTACCAACGATCGTCTTCAAGTCTGAAACATAAAAATGAATTTAAGTGGAAAGAGGATTTACTGTAGACACGCTCTTGTTTAAACATAAGTTATTTTACTGTGATTCAGTAATTTATATTTTAGGTGAGATAACTTTCGTTTTCATTTTTCATGCAGTAAAAATGGCATGTTTTACTGTACATTCTGCAACCGTTCTCCGCGGATTTTGAGTCGCAAATTTTGTTGCCGTGACGAGAGCTTGTACCCTACAAGACAAATTGCTCGACAGGTGTTACACTGGGCAATGGTTCTTGGAACTTGTCTTATTTTCCATGGTCACTTGAATCCACAGGAACTTTTCTTAGAAACTGAGTACCAACTTTCAGGAAATGAAACTGATAAACTGACGGTGAAGAGTCCGATGTTTAGCCAGAAAATTGAAAATCCATCGTCGCGTGCTCATATCCTCCACAAAACCTCATATTTGGTCAAATCACGTCGTTGTCAGCACGACAAGGGTAAAGAAATGCGTGGACGTGCGGGGAGCGCAAAGCCATTAGGGAGCTTAAGCAACGACGACGGCGCGCGACGTCAACGAGAACGTCATCTCAAAATATAAATTCGCGTAATTTAATCGCTTCGTGACTAAACCTTTTTAATATGACAAGCATTGTCGTCCGGTCGTTCCAGACGATCAGAAAGTTTGCCGAGCGACTTGTTTTTGTTAAAATGAAAAGGTTGGTTTCTCGAAGAAAAAACAACGGACAATAATTAATTTGCCACAGTTGAGAATTTTCCCGTGTTTTGAATATCTGTGGCTTTTACAATTGTCAGATGGGAAAATCCACATGTACTGTGATGTAAAAGGCGATGGAGATAACTTAAAGCTAGACTTCCACAAAAAAATAAATTACAGGCACACACCTAAAACTATGGGATATTCAAGCTCCAACGCCATGCGATTGTACATTAACACGGTGTGCATTTGAAGCAATTTATAAATCTTTTTCCGGAATTTAGGTCTTGATTATCAACAAACGTTTCGACTGAAACCATCAGTCTTCATCAGTGAAGTTTGTCACGTGATAGTTCACTATCACGTGACAAACGTCGAGGAACGGAGGAGAGGGCCCGGTCCCAAGTGTGAGACAGAGAGAACCGGAGCCCCCCCTTTCTGTTCAAGGTTGGGTCCTCCACCCTTTCCCATAACGCTTCTTTTATTCCCCTCCTTCGCCAATCTCGTTCATTATCTAGGATCTTGACTCCCTTTGAATGCAACACATGTCCCGTGCCCTTAAGATGACAATAAACTGCCGAATTTTGAGCCGGATTGGAGTTCGGCCGTTGATGTTGTTTCAGCCTGGCTCTGATGGACTGAAGAGTCTCTCCCACATAGGTTTCTGTGCAGCCCTCCCCTCCACAGGTAATGCCATATACAAGGTTGGACCGCTTGTCAACCGGTTGTTTGTCTTTAACCTTGACCAATTGTTGTCTTAGAGTGTTCTGGGGTTTGTAAAACACTGTTACGCCGTGTTCTTTGAGAATGTTCTTAATGTTCTCAGATAGGCCTCGTATGTAAGGGATAGTTACCCAGGCCTTGTGTCCCCTCTTAATGTTGCCAGTGCCACACCCCCGTTCATCACGATCTTTCTGGTTTTCGCTGAACACCCAATCTGGATATCCGCATTTTCGGAGTGACTTCTTGATATGGTTTTTCTCATTTGTCAGGGTGTCAGGATCACTGATCACCTGTTCTGCTCTCTGACTAAGTGTCCGGAAAACCCCAAGCTTGTGTATTAAGGGATGGTGGGAGTCAAATTGTACAGAAACACAGAAACCTATGTGGGAGAGACTCTTCAGTCCATCAGAGCCAGGCTGAAACAACATCAACGGCCGAACTCCAATCCGGCTCAAAATTCGGCAGTTTATTGTCATCTTAAGGGCACGGGACATGTGTTGCATTCAAAGGGAGTCAAGATCCTAGATAATGAACGAGATTGGCGAAGGAGGGGAATAAAAGAAGCGTTATGGGAAAGGGTGGAGGACCCAACCTTGAACAGAAAGGGGGGGCTCCGGTTCTCTCTGTCTCACACTTGGGACCGGGCCCTCTCCTCCGTTCCTCGACGTTTGTCACGTGATAGTGAACTATCACGTGACAAACTTCACTGATGAAGACTGATGGTTTCAGTCGAAACGTTTGTTGATAATCAAGACCTAAATTCCGGAAAAAGATTTATAAATTGCTTCACTTGAATTGTATCCGGATGAATGATAACATTCACTTTCACGGTGTGCATTTAATCGTATGGGGTTTCCCGTTGGACAACCAAGCATTCATCAGGGCAACCGTTCAAATTGACGGGTTTAGTTGCCTGGTTTTTGAAACGGGGACAACCTGGGATTTTTTATTTC
>OX421447.1:4763907-4786407 GCA_949126865.1 Montipora capitata
TAGGAGTGAACGTGAAAGTTTATCTTCGAGTGCTAAAATGGATATCCTTCATAAAACCTCAAATCTGGCTATTTCAAAACGGAAATACAGGCGACCTCGGGCCAATATTCCTCAGTACGGCCCGAGCAAGCTCGGTTAGTAAGTTGTTTATTATATGGCACTCTATTTCTGATAGTAAATGCACTTCCGGTGCAATCAATCTTTTTAGCTTTATATCTTTTTAGCTTTTCAATCTTTTTATCTTTCGATCTTTTTAGCTTCTTCTGGTAGTTTCACTGTGAAGAATGACAATATTCACAGTTTTTTTTTCGCTGTTTTGGTTGCAAATTATGAATTTGCCGGCTTTGCTCCAAAACAAAAATACACGGCTTGGACCGTTTCCACGGAAATGGTCCGTATTGCAAAATCCCGACCGAGAAAGAACCAATCAGAGCGCTGGGATTTGCCCAAGACTGGCTTTGCCATATAATAATACGCGATAATCACCTGAGCGGTTTTTTCCAAAATGGCCGCAAGCCGTTTTGTCGAGGTGACAGGCGTAGAAATTAATTGTTTCAAAGAAAATACATATTTTTCAAATAATCTCCTTTGTAATTATATGCTCGGTTAATATCGATGAATAAAAACCTCGACTTTGTCTCGGTTTTTATTCACCAATATTCACCTCACCTTGGGTGAATAATTTTTAAATAGGTAAGCTAAACCAGAATAAACTTTACTTATATATTGTACATACCAATAGCCTAGCTCTTCATCTGAACTATCTGCAAGGGGCAAAAAGTGTATTAACAAACACAATTAATCAGTGGCTTACTGTCGCCACCCTTCCTTATCACCTCTCGTTTTCAAATCAACTCTTTCTTCAATTTCCGAGAGACCGTGTAGCTTTCCAGACGCGGTCTGTGATTGGCTACAATAGCCCTGATAACAAACGAAGCTACAGATTCTTTGGGACCAGTGAAAAGAGCAGCCTGGAATCCTTACAAAATTACTCCAATTTCCCTCTTCCACCACTATATCACGCCGCGAGACAAAAATGAAAAGGTTTATTATAGAAAACATCTGCTTAAGATTCACATTGAAATATAAGCGTAATCATATTCAACCACCAGGTGATTCTTAATGATTTTGGTTACCTTCTAGTTCCCTGTTATTCGGTGAAACATTGGTATCATCTGTAACGACAAATTGATCAAGACTTAACCATGGCTGTCAACTACCGTGTAAAAACAAAAATCAGTTATTTCGAAATCAGAGCTATTAGTTCTGACAGTCGTCATCGCCTTACATATCCTATATCAGTGATGCTCAGTCCTACATCTATATCTACAGGTCCCAGCACCCGGCAAAGTTCGCTTTGGCTTGTGGCATTTTTGCTTACGTGGCCTCATACACTATAAGCAATTTTGGCCGGTCACATTTATGTGGAGAAGAATGAATCATAAATCACCGTGATGCATGCAGTTATTGAAAACTAACCGTTTTAAAAAGGGTGCTTAGGCTTAAATACTGTTTATCAGCGCTATTTGAAATGGGTGCTTAGACGTAAAAATTGTTTATCGTGCTATTTGTAAGCAGTCTGCAGTATGCGGTTGTCATACATATGAACTCCTTGCCCTGCTCTTATCGAATATTGTGTGATCTTGGACGTCCCTCACAGTATAACTGACAAGGGTTCCAAGATGATGTTATTTAAGGCATGTGGCTTTAAAGACCGTTTGCGATAAAAGACCAGATAGGCCAGAGGCGACCGGCTGGCTCTTTTCGGTAGCGTCGTGAAATTGAGTTCGAGTCAAAATCCTACATGTGGCATCCGCGTTTGAGCCCAGCCCCATATCATTACTCAACGTCTCGCAGGAAATCCAAACACAAACGCTGTCCGCTGTGTACGAGCTCGTAGCCGTAATTACCGGCACGAAATCTGTTACACACCAGTAGCGCAAAGTTTGAGGCCTTTTCCATCTATGCACATCATGCAGAAGACGACTCTACTGTAAGCTTATCAAGTAATTTTCACTTCCTTTGAATCCATGCAAGTACATCGAAATTTTAGCCTACACAAACCGTATTCAACTGAAATTCGATGGACTATAACGCACACAAAAGTATATTATTCGTTCGACATTTCTAATAGTTTTTTGGACGTGGTATCACTTCTCACTGACCTTTCTTTCCCGGTCTGATCCACTTATCTTGTTGAGGTCCTACGAAGTAGTAAAGAAACCACCTGAGGGGAACTTTCAAGTCCTAGGGATTTTTTCATTACATCGCGATTACACCTGAAAACTGTTCTATATTACCATAGTATCATATTGTCGTACTCAAGTCGGACCGAGGAGTCCATGAACTAGAATTTCTAGGAGCTCGAGCGAGTGGAATTCCTAAAATTGCACGACCCAACAAGCTATTCAGCTCTATAAACATTATCGCGTGAAAACAAAGGTTTCTTCTTCTTCTTCTTCTTCTTCTTCTTCTTCTTCTTCTTCTTCTTATTATTATTATTATTATTATTATTATTATTATTATTATTAGTAGTAGTAGTAGTAGTAGTAGTAGTAGTAGTAGTAGTAGTAGTAGTAGTAGTATTATGATGATGATGATGATGATGATGATGATGAGATTATGCAATCTGATTGGTTTCAGGATAAAGCAGAATTTTTGAATTTTGCCCGCGAAGTTTACAGGCCCGTACCAGGCCCGGAAAAACTGAGGAGGCACAAAGGTTTTAAGCAACTTGTATTTTGACAATACTGGAAAACGAAACACTAGAAAGTGCATTTCCCAGCTTTTTGGGCTCCTAATTTCAAGGAAATGATTTTTTGGCTGATTTCGTCTATCTCCGACTCCAAGTAGAGGTATCTGGGAACCAACTGCTACAATAGACTCAACAGCAGCATAATCCTGGCCGCTCTCAGAACTCCTCTCTGGCATTTCTGCAGCGCAAGACTTTTCTACTTTCTATTACCTTGGGGCCTTACCTAGGATAAGAGCGACTTCTGCTTAGATTTTCGGGGTTTTTGACAGGACATTGCTCAGTTAAGATGATGTTCCAAAGACGAATCCAGTGTTGAAGAGCGGGTGGATGTTAAGACAATTTGACACATGTATATTTTTGTCACATTCTCGTTTGCGGTACTTTTTTAGCTGTTTCTTTCTGTAGTTTGTATCACCGAATAAAAGAAGTAAAAATATGAACTGGAGAAATGGTACTGTAATTGAAGTTTATCAGGAATGATTCCATCCGGAATGATATCTTCAAGTGTTTTTTCAATTCTTTCAAACTCCTGGAAGATGAAATTCTATTTTCACCATTTTATACCAACCTCGTTCCCAGGGCTTTTCACCACCTAGACTCCTCTCGGCGGTGAAAAGACCTGGGAATGATGTTGCATCTTATACTTGTGTGCTTTACTCCTTTGGGGGAAAAAGTGGAGGGCACGGGCTTTCCCCCCTCCCCCCCCGGCCCCTCTCCTTGCTACGACCCTGAGTTTAACTGCATCGATGCATGACCGCATGCTTAGCGACCACTTCTTTCCATTGTTTAACACAATTGTTTTAAATACTTCGAAAAGTATTCGCACTTTATGCTTTGTGACTTTGCGTACTTTGTTTACTTAAGAGTGAGATAGAAAGCCAGAATTCAACGGGAAATTGAACTAACAATTTCTGTTTTCCTGTTGTGTTTTGAGAAGCTGCAAAAAAATAATAATAATAAAAAAAAATAAATAGATAAATTAAAAAGAATAATATATAATATAAATAATAATAATAATAATAATAATAATAATAATAATAATAATAATAATAATAATAATAAAGATATTTTTCAACAGCCTTGGTCGATCCGTATTGGGAAAAACAATGTGTCCTCGTTCTTGAGTATGGCATTCGGCAGCGTATTCGCGTATTTTTCCCAATACGGACTCCCGATCAGTGACTAGTTTTCCGACTTACCAGCGTAGACTAAAGTTGCGAATATTCCTACGACGAAAAGTGCTATAAGGCAACGCATTATGGAAAAATACTCCTGAAAACGGAAAAGACAGAATTTCAAGTTGTTTTCGATTCACGAAGAATAACCTAAATTGGCGACAGGTTAAATGGACAGAACTTTTTTTACTACGTTCATTCAAGATGGCGCGAAAAGCTACAGCGGGATCCGGCACGAAATAAGAGATCACTCAATAGATTTGTTTGTGGTCAATCCAACGTCGAGTGTGTCAATTATCATACATCAGGATGTGAATGTTTGTCTTTGAAAATTGTGATAGCACCTGAAGAAGCGAGTGTATTCGTGAAGTTCTGGCTCGCATTAATTCATTCGAATTCCAATCGACCCATATTCAGAATCCAGGTTTCTTAAAAATGTTCATTGGTGACTTGGTTTACGGTGACAAAACCTGTGATATTTGTTTTTCTTAACTGTACAAAACGTTTAAATTTAATTGTAAATTCAGTTCGATTAAGTGTTCTTTGACTTTTGAACCATAAACCGCAACAAATTTCTTTTGGAAAACTTAGCTTATTTCACTTAAAACGCGGTATTGCAATTCCCAAGAGAGGGAATTGAAAAGAAGACAGTAAATGAAACCTGATGTGTCTTACCTATGCTTGATAGAAAGAAGGGAAGAGTGTGTTCAAATGAGCTCACAGTTCACTACACAATTTCGTACTTCTAGTCCATTGACCACTGTTCAGCTTTAAATAATCCTCAGATTTATTGCCCCCAGCGATCATATCACTTATTGCGTGATGATGAAGTCCACGCCGAGCCAATTGTTTACTACTTCTGTAGAAAATCAAACTGTGAGACGCGTTTATCCAAAACAGAATAGTAACGGTGGAACAATAACCGCCTGTGATTTCCGTCCGACCTCATTTTGTCTTCAGGAAAGTACGAAGTAGATCTGCAGGTGAAAGATGCCAAACATAATTACGGTAGAAACCACTAACCTTTTAAATCACGTTGATAAGATTATGAATTATACCACCGGTAATTAATTGGTAGCACAGCCCTGGGGGAAGATTTGAAGCCGGAAAAAGAAGCAGTGATTTGACATTTGCAAAGTCCCTACTTGCATTTTTTAGAGATGATTCAATTTTGTTTGTTCTGTGACTCAATCATTTTCTTATGACGCAAGCTTTCAGAATTTTCTTATCTATTCTTTAAGCTTTTCTTTCTGACACATGTCTGAAAAACTGATGCGATTTACGAGCGCCAGCTGAACGGTTTCTCCAAACGCCTCCGAATTTTCTCTTCGAAACGTTTTACAGTATATTAATTATTTGGAAATGTCCTATGAGTATCCGCCCCTTAGCAAAAACGTTCGTTTGGATAACAACACTTAAGAGCTAATGAAACTCAATTAGAGTTCTTCATGTTAGGAACTTTTTGGCTTTTGCACTCCAAAAATTTCGTTTCGGTTGAATTGGAAAAAAGTTCCTTTGAACAAAAGTCTTAAATTGTATTGCTCTAGATTCGTAAAAATGGATTGTGTGTGGTAAATCATATTTTGAGGCTAAAAATAAGTTGTAACAGAATATAATTGGGTTACACATCTTAATTTTTCCCCAAGAAACCCAGCCCGAAATCATCGCAAAATCAGGAAAGTGGCGTTTGGGTCTAAGCTCAGCTGTGGTAATAATTCTTTCAGAAAAAAAGAAAAGAAAAGAAATCAATTAATTAACGTGGAGATGACAGTATTACGGGCGTCATTTACAAGATAATTGCTTCCTTCGGTTCAAAATCAAACTTTTGTTGTTAAAACTCGGTTATTTTTTTTATAAAAATGCTTCTTGATTGAGGACGTTGCGACTGCTGGTTTGCTTGGCCATCTGCATTTTCCGTTCTTTTGAAACAAATTCGCTGCCATTGAAGCTTTCCTCAATATCGAAGTAAGACAAGGATAAAACTACGGAGTGGCAGTAGCTTTGAGTAAACAAAATACGAGAGTTTCCCATTTTGCAACGAAAACTCTGCAGGGTGTGTTGAATATTCCTCCCTGTTTTGACGCAATCTTGAAGCACGCCGGTACAAGTTCATTAAAACTTTAGATAAGGCAGATATCACGACCTTTGTTTCCCTTTTCCGCTAAAAACAAGTTATTTTTCAGGGGAACATCTTATCAGAAGCGTGTTCAGTGCCACTGAAGTCTATTTTTCAGTTAAAACATCCGTTAACGGTTAAAAATAGCAACATATTTGGTTGCTGCAAGGACCACAAACTAAATATTCGAAAAACGATGCGGACAAACATGACATCATTTCGCTCCTTAAAATAAACGAGTTTTGGCCGGGTTGTTATGATGAAGGGGTGAATCCGATCCATTAGCAACAGGGTCATTAATTAGAAAGTGGAACAACGTTTCGTTTGATTTTCGAAAGAAAAACCTTTGGTTTTTTGTCTTTGTTTTGGGATCATACTCTAAAATCTTCTTAGAGCCCAAAGCTTCCAATTTCTTAAGAACCCTCTTAGCTGGAAAGGCGCAAAGACACACAACTCTGGAGTTTTCGCCGCCAGGGTTGTTACATATTTGTTTGTGACTAAATATACGATAGACTCACGGTAAAAGCTCTGGGAACTAATGCCTCCAGAAAGAGAAGTACCGAAAAATGTATAGAATCTCAACAGGTTCAAAATGGAAGTTTCAAAGAGTTGTTGTCTAAAGGGTTAGAAATTTGTTGAAAATGGAGAAAAAGAAACTGTATTCAGAAAAAATTACATAGCCGTAAGTTCTTTTGAGCTCGGCAAATCAGCTTCACGGGCTAAACATACGGAAAGACGGGCGGAAGAGGGAAAAATTACATGAGTTTTCAAACATGCATCCAATGTCTTCTAAGGGGGTGTTGACATGCTGGAGCGATTCACACCGGCGCGAGTTCACCCCGGTTGCTGCACCGGAGCGAAAATTTCGTTCCGACGTGAAATCTCGCAATGGGTATCATGTAAACTAGGAATGACCACTCCTTCCGGTGTGAAATCGGCCTCCCGGTGGGCTGGAACGGATAGCACATGTGTACTTTTCCTGATAGAAGCCATATTTGCAATTTGGATTCACGCTTGTATTTTATGGATATGTGGTGTCCCTTCAGGTAAACACGATACGAATTCACCCCGTCATCATGTAAACGCGGTATCAAGAAGTCACCTGGCCCGGTGTGAAACTCGCGCCGGTGTGAGTTTTCTCCCGTAAACACCCCCTAACTTGTGATTCGCGAAACAACAATGGGTGTTTTGGCACTTTCGATTTTAAGCTTAAAATCAGCGAGAAAAATTGAGCTGATCTCTATAAAGTGATTTGCATGTTAACGGGCTGAATCCAATTCGTTCGAGATAAAGAGCAATCTTCCTTCAAGATCCAGTGTGTTGATAAACCTCGCTGGTGGAAAGAAAGGTTGGAGTATTGTTATAGAGTTTTAGCGATAAAATCGCCTTCCGTTCTTCCTGCGTCAACGCTAAAGCAGCTTTTCATGGGAGTTGATAATGAAGATCGCAATCCTTTGAAAAACCGTGACGATCAAATCGAATCAAACCGCCACAAAATGAGTTAATTCTAGTTTACGAGGACTTTCAAAGTACAGTGTGACGATGAGAAAAGTAACTTCTGAAATCAAATTCGCGTAGGACCACTTCGGGATTTTTTCACTTCATGTACCAATCACCTCAATCCCTTTGGCCATAACCAAGTTCCTGGTTACTTTCAAATAAGGAAGTCCGCGATTGAATGCGAAACATGGACTTGTAAACCTTCCTTATTACATCAGCCGTACAAAACTTCAAGCATGTGTGGTTACCGACAGTTACAATCAACGGTGGATACAACATGTAGATACTTCTTGTGACAAGAATATTTGAAAGGTGCTTAAAACCCTATTCATCATGATTTACATTTGCGTCTCTCTGAGGGAAGGTCTTTGTCAATCTGGGACTTTATCCTGTCTCCACGGGACTCTGCTTTGGTCACTTGAAGTCCGAGGGTGCGATCAATTCGGTCAGCACCTGGGACAGTCTGATTTATTAGTTATTATATAGGCCATTTCCCAGTTCATGTCTGCCTCCTTTTCAAAGCGAGTCTAAGTGCGAAGTTTTTGTCTGTTATTTAGTAATTTGTTATTAGTCTGTTATTAGTAATTTGTAATGTCAGTAATGTAAATATTGTATTTTCAAATAAATGTTTAAATATTAAAAAAAAAAGTGAACAAGACCAATACACCGTAAAATTTTTAATCGGCTGGTTGTTGGCGTTTTTGTAGTCCAAGCGCAGTTACCAGGGGATAACAGTTAACAAGGAAAGATTGTGTGACGAGGCAAAAGCATGTCTGTGTAGGACGCTACGAGATTCTAGAAGCCTTGGATAAACGAAGAAATCAGCATTCGGCTTAAGCATGGATCTAACGTTAGATGAATCAAGAGAGTTTCAACTTTCAACCTGCCACCATTGCTTTTGCAACAAGCCAAATGTGCATTTACCACGGTTTAAGGGCCTGTTTACATAAAAGTGGGGTAACCCGCCCAGCCAAAGTTGGCCTGTCTGCCAAACCGGGTAACTCGCCCAGCCGGGGTCGCGTTTTGCCATGTAAACGCCGGGGTCAGCTCGTATCACAATATACTGCCTGGGGTGTTAAAAGTGCTAATAAGAAGCCACAGCACTGAGAAGTTGAAGCAAGAGTAGCAAGTGAGGGTACAAAGAGCATTAACGGCCAAAATGCGTCCTTCATCTGCCATTTTGCTTGTTTAAGTACTGAGCGACCACGCAGTAGAAAGATCATCCGGGACCCCAGGGTGGTAAGACTGCATGTTTCGACCCCACCTACACGGGCCACCTCCATGTAAATAGAGCCTATTAAGTAAAAAAACTATCGCACTTAAAATTTGTTTATCATAGCAAAATTCACTTTGCTATGCTAAAACATGCTAAAAATACACTTTATGCCTCATGCTCCATACAGTCTGACTGATATTATTGTCAAGGCATTGCTCTGGGCCAGCTCCGTTTGCTGGGACACAAATAATGCCACATATGTTTGGGATATTTTGGCCAAGCCCTGATGGGCTAGGCCGTTTAATAGGGAGCTTAAGCAACGACAACGGCGACGGCAACGAGAACGTCATCTCAAAATATAAATTTTCGTTATTTTAATCGCTTCGTGACTATTTCAACGTTTTTAATATGACAAGGGTCTGGTATTTCCTCAAAGATGACACCAGTCGGAACGGCACTCCATTTTAGGAGAGAAACTGAAAATTTATCCTCAAGTGCTGACGTTCTTCATAAAACCAAAAACTTGGCTATTTCACGTTGTTGTTTTGCTGACGACGGCAACGAAATGGACAAAAGTGAAAAACGCACGTGCAGGGCGTGCAAAGCAATTGTTTTTACCCACTAAATTTGCAAATTCGTGACGTTCTCGTCGCCGTCGCCGTCGCCGTTGTCGTTGCTTAAGCTCCCTATTGAGAATCAGCATGGAAACCTAGAAAATACCCAAATATAGAAGACATGATCCCAGCGAAAACGAGGGGACGCACGCCATCCACGAGAAAGTAAAAATAGGGAGGGTGGCGAGGGAAAATTGATTTGACTCTGTTGAATCAACGTCCGCCTAGCTTGCACAAATGGTGAATGATCTGGAGAAAATCCCAGATGACAGATATGCCCAAACTGCAACATGGGAAATAACTAACTAAGCATGTCACACTCAGCATAAAATTCATTTATTTCCTGTGGGCAATAAATTTCCTTTGTATTGTGTAGTGCGGCCTAGTGGCTTGGACGCTTGTCTTGAGATCTGAGTTCCCGGGTTCAAGACTCTTTCTGACCACTCCGTGAAGTTTGATCCTGTTAGTCCCTGGTTAAAAGTCCCGGCCGCACTTGAAAATAGCCAACTGGTTTGCCTCCGGCTAGTTGGGACTCTTAACAGTTGTTGTTGTTGTGTTCCGTTGATTGTGCTTCATTGGCCCCAGAAAAGCCCCCATGGGGAGTGGTTGAGTTGAGCACCGGGCTGTTACGCGGGAGGTCGTGAGTTCAACTCCGGCCGGACCAACACTCAGGGTCTTTAAATAACTGAAGAGAAAGTGCTGCCTTTGTAATTACATCTGCAAATGGTTAGACTCTCTAGTCTTCTCGGATAAGGACGATAAGCCGGAGGTCCCCGTCTCACAACCCTTCAATGTTCACAATCCTCAGGGACGTAAAAGAACCCGCACACTTGTCGCAAAGAGTAGGGCATGTAGTTCCCGGTGTTGTGGTCTGTCTTCTGTGGTGTATCCTGGTGGTTAACCTCGCAGGGGACCTATGTCCTATTGTTACTCTGACCATGTATGTATTTATACTCAATCAGTAAATAAAATTGTATTGTATTTACTTCAGTGACAATACCTAATTAAAATATATTCATCAAGTGGTCAATCTGTTAGATTGGTTAAAATTGTGAAAGAGGAGAACTTCAACATCATGACCAGGCTATGCAAAATGTCTTATAACATTTCCCAAGTTTTGGATTGACTTAAAAGTTCCTGTGACGTGACTGATCAGAAATAACGCGCTTAGGGTGAGTAAAGTCAGAGAAAAATGTTCTATCGAATTTCGCCATTCCCCTTGATGAAACTGCAAAAAAAGTTAAGTCGGATGGCAATATATACTTAATCGTGCTCTTCGTCAAATTATTGTATTTCTTGGCAAGTAAGCCCCGAGAGTACGTTTCTGTGAAACATAACGGAATAAAAATATGTTATGAAATTTCTGTTCCTGATAGCAGAATGTAGCTGGAAATAAAATCCAAGTATTTTGAAATGACAAATAACCTCTCCTCTCAGCATTTTAAGCATTCAGTATTGCAAAGGAATTCTACCCAATTGAATTTTTGACGAATATGTTATAATGATCATGTTATACTTTGGATGATGATTTCCAACTGATATACTTACCTTACTGATATATCTGGAAAACTATAATGAGGCAGAAACCTGTGTTAGCCATGATTTAAAGTGGTTTTAATCAAAATAAGCGCTCTTCACATTAATTCTCCATCCAGACCATTCCACGCTCCATGCCATTATTCCTAACTTTTTTTGCGGGATCATTTGCGTTCCGGAATCATTTACAGTCCAATATGGGGATCATTTGCGGTTCTGGGATCATTGTCGGACCCGTACAGTTCCCCGTCATTGCTTCCGCCTCACATAGCGTTGTCTCCAGGACCTTGGAAAAAATTATTCCTCTGGAACCAAGGAAAGTAGAAACCGTGCTTGTCTTAATTATTCAACGGCACGACATTCCTAAGTCAGTAGTGCTTTTATGATGTCATAAAAACATTGCAAGTGCATAAAAGACGTCAAACAATAGTCACTGCGATGGTGGATTTATCCTTCGATCCACTTACGCATACAGCGGATTAAATAACATCTTGAACTTGCGCAATTCTACTCAAGACAGCAGCCAGATTTGGACAGTGCACGGCCTTGAAAAGTGCGTTGGTTCCCGTCTTCCTCTCCTTTTTTACAGTTTTACATCGGTAAAACGAAACGTCGTTTGCATGACCGGAAAACGGATCATTACGGAGCCCTTACAGGGAGCATTTACAGTTCCGATGTTGCTGATCATACAATCAACAACAACATCAAGTGGGACCATTTTGAAGTCATGGTAATGGAAGATCTGATTTACATTGTAAAATAAAAGAAACGAAGTAATTCCCAAAGAAACCTTAATAATACGCGAACTTAAACCAACGTTAAACGAAAACGTTGGCAGTGAGAAACTCTGGCTTCATTAACCAATTAAAAAAAGCCAGTTTTCACTGCTTATATTACATTTATTTGTTACGAGCATTTTTCTTAATTTAGCTACTACTCTCTTTCAAAGTTTTACACATATACCATGCATACCACGTTAAAAAACCAATTCAGTTTTTTTTTTCATCAAAGTCACAAATGTGCATACCCCAAGGACAGTAGATAAACCGTGAACCGAAGCCATCGCGCTCCGAACTCGGGCCATCGGGCCAAGTCTTGAATTGGGTAATGATGTTTTCTAGAAGAAGCTACTTCATCAGTAGGCGATAAGACCATTAAAAAAACCCGTTCTCAGGTCTGAAATAGGGTATTGATTTTAAGAGTCAGGTCTGAAATAGGGTATCAAATTTTTGGTCAGGTCTGAAATAGGGTGGGTAAGGGTTTTAGGAAGATCTCACACCCCCAAATAACCTCTAGTTCTGTTTTTACAACTAATACCTGCTAGTTAAAGTACAGATTCTTCTAGCTGGTAAACTCTCGTCATTTTCCGAATTTGACCCATAGTTTTTGTTAGCTGTAACTGGACAATTTATGTTAACTGTTTATGCATCCCATGGATGCGCCCAAAAAGGCGTCTTGTTTTTTAAAATTGTGTTCCACCGTCACTTCTGAAGATGTATGTTGTGTCATACGAAACGTCACTAGTTAAAATGCATTATAATTTGTTTATCACCGCAGTTTGTTTATTGTTTTTGATCAAGTTAAAATGGCCGAAAAACAAGAGCCGGTATTTATGATGGTTAAGATCATGCTGGCTGTGAATAACATCACGTTTCAGTTCAGATGATTGCGTCATTGGGTGATAAGTTAAACGTTAAACCATTGGCCTCGTCTCCTACAAGCTTACGAGAAATTCGAGTCACGGCTCAAATTGCATTTGCATCCAAGTAACAAAATTGTATGGGATTTGAAACAAATTTCAGAATCCTCCTCCGCCTCGAAGTACGACGTAGCTGTTTCAGCATCACGATAATGTGTAGGGCTTGATAATGCTAAGAAATTAAGTTAAAACAAATTGAGCCTAAAAATGGTCGCCAAATGTCTCACATTTTCTGTAATTTGATTAAAGGGCACTGACCAAAAGCTCAGTTTTGGCTCCGAGATCTTATACTGTTCGTTCAACACTGTTCCCGGGGGTGTGGTCTGGTCTGATTCACTTTGCACTTTCTGGTTACTCTCATGGGCTGGGTGGGCTGAGTGAATTCGCTAATGGACTGACAGCGGCAGCCAGAGGCGTCTATACATGCTGATGTCCGATCTCACCCATTGATTCAATGGGAGAGCGCATTGAATATGTATACATACAGAAAATGCGTTCTATAAATACCATTACCATTACCATATCTACTTATTTAAATGAAAATTTCATTTAGTGGCAGTACAGGCAGACTGCAATCCTATGAACTGGTTCACTTAATATGTTTATTACATTTCCAATTATTAAAACTTGCTTGACACATTCAGTATTAGCAATACACTTCATATCAATTACGGAAATTCGTCATTAAAGTCATTAATGCAACCATTATAGAAAACTATAGTGTCTATGACATAGAGTACATTAATCTATCGGCCTTGTGGTTCCCCCGTAAGATTGTATCTTCAATCATGCACAGTGCTTGCATGTTCACCAGAGCTTGAAGCTTAGTCCTCCAAAAGGAGTACTAATGCCAGTGTTACGGCCCGCTTTGAGGCCGAATCCCAAAACACTTGCAGATACTCCATCCAACCCTGCTTCAAACCCTGTATCAGCAGACAGGCCAATATTTACATCCATTCCCTGATTATCTGAAAACTTACAATTTATATCAACAGCGTCAACGCTAGCTTCCAGTTTGGCTTTTGCTCCTCCAAGGCCTATGCCAAGCCCACCACCTACACGACCCTTGGCAACGTCTATGCGCCCCGCATCGTCATCCCCATAACTGTAGACCGTTGCATCAGCATTTGCTTCCGCTATTGCTCCTCCTAAACCAAACTCGGCACTGGCGTCAGCTCTGCCTCTGTAAACTGTGTGGTCGCCCTCTTCGAGTGCAGCAGCACCAGCGTTGGCACCAGCGCTGTAATGACCATTTCTGTGGTCCGTGGCTTTGGCACCTGCCCAAGCCTTGCTCTTGTCACCCTTCTCCACGTAAGCTTTAGCCGTCTTGTCTTTCTTGTCTTTATTGATCGCCCGGTCCTGGTACTCGTTCAAGGAACGAATACCACACGATGAACCATACTCTACTCTGCGCCGGCTACCACGTGAACCATCAGTGTCGTCATCATGTTGTCGCCGGCTGGAGTTGCGCTTTCGCTTTCTACTGGATGATGATGATGATGATGATGAATCTTCAAAATCGCTTCTCCGAGGCATGCTCAGTCTACAATACAATAATCAGATTTATCAAATGCTCTCAATTGTTGATGCAATATAGTTTTTCTTGGCCTCGGTATTGTCCCAAAGATTTTGCACACAAATTTCACAACCTCCGAACGTAAATTTCACGTCTTTTTTGTTAAATAGAGTTTTGTAAAACACATACCGTAAAAATTCCGAAAATAAGCCTCTCCAAATATAAGCCCCCCACAGCGGTAACGCAAAAAACCCACCGTGAAATCGCCCCTCCAAATATAAGCCCCCCCAGGAGCTTGTACTTGGAAAATTGCCCTCAAATAGAAAGTAAAACAAAGCAAAAACGGTAAATTTATTTCCAACTATAAGGCTAGCCAAATCGATTTGGAAACGCAAATTTCCCTCCGTAGATAAGCCCCTCCAAAAATAAGCCCTTCGAAAAGGGCCTTTGAAAAATATAAGCCCCGGGGCTTATTTTCAGAATTTTACGGTATTTGTATTTCGTTTTTTTTCTTCCACATATGGACCACCCAGGAAGTCAGCCCTCGCTTTCTATCGCAACCGGATCCTTCGTCGTTTTACTCTGACATTTTTTTATCGGACAATCTATGATATTCTAAAAACTTCTGTCGTGTAATAACTCTCTTATTCCCCGTCCACACGTATCCGGAGATTTTTGTATCCGCAAATTCTTTTTACGCGGATACGCCTAGCGTCCACACGTGTCCGCCGTATACGCTTCCAGAGTGGAAATTTCTGTATACGCTGTGTATCCGGATACGTGTGGACGCTCGTATCCGTATATTTTTGTATACGCTGACGTCGAAGTATCAGAACCAGTCTTTTTCCGCGCGAGATTTTCCAAAATGGCGGCGAGCAGAAACGTTGTGTGTTCAATGCTACTAGGACTACTTTCAAGCCTAATAGCGTGTCTCGAACTAAATGTTGCAATGTTAAATCTAAACTTTTACTACCTTTTTCGCTCTACAAGCTCACACGTGTTGAAACCTCAAGTAAACAAACAAGAAAGCCGCGAATTTGGCGCCAAAATTATCGCAGGCTCAGCTTTCTTTGTAATGCGCATGCTCTGTTCACTAATCCTTTGAGATGTCCGGATACGAATCGGATACCTATGGACGGTCGTATACGATTCGTATACGCTACGTGTGGACGCAGATATTTTTGTATCCGCATAAAAAAATTTGCGGATACAAAAATCTCCGGATACGTGTGGACGGGGCATTATTAGAGAGCTTTAGCATCGCGTTTTCGGCAAACGGCAAACGCCAGGCTGAACTGTTCTCTCTGTCTGAAAACAATGAAACTGCGTTGGTTTGGTCGACTACAGCTATTGAACAAACACCAAAAAGGCACAAATCAGCTTGAGTAAGAGAAATTCCACCGTTTTAAGACAAACAGCAACCTGACGTTGAACGTATTAACCAAGCTCTCTAGGAACCGTAATGGGATAATATCCGCATTCGTAAAGTGGCCTGCGTAGCTGCTGGGATATTTTATCGCGGGATTATTTAAACACGCACGAGAGCGACTGGCTTCGAAGAGGCGAAGCCGCTACGGGATTTTCGCGAGCGGCCAAGCAGCGAGTGGAAATCTTATGGAGCCCTTTAAGTGCCATTAAACTTCTCTTTTAATTTCAAACCTCCTCCGAAGTTTTGCCTGCATCTTGACTTTTTTCCCGCCTTTTTTCGACTTTTTTCGGAAGGCCACTGACTCCTACCTACCTGGGTGTCTTGAAAACAAAGACCCGCAATACCCCTAAGACTCTAAGATTCGAAAACGAAGAAAGTAACTCAAAACCCTCAATTTGGTTAACCCCAGGCATAATTAGGCCTAAAGTTGGGTTTTGGGCCTTGGGTTAGCCAAATTGAGGGTTTTGGGTTACTTTCTTCGTTTCGGGTCTTACGGATCTTTGTTTTCAAGACACACAGCTAGGTAGGGGTCAGCGGTCTTCCGAAAAAAGTCGAGAAAAGTCGGGAAGAAAGTGAGGACGCAGGGAAAAAAAGTCAGGAAAAAACTTAGAACCCAGGCAAAACTCTTTCGTAGTAGTACGGTGGCCCACAAGGGCAAAACACAACTCAATTGAGCTGGATACACAACAATCTTTCGTGATACAAAACAATTTTTCACGGTACACAACAATCTTTCACGATACAGAACAATTTTTCACAGTACACAACAATCTTTCGCAACACAAAACAATTTTTCTCGGTACACAACAATCTTTCGCGATACAAAACATTTTTTTACGGAACACAACAATCTTTCGCGATGCAAAACAATTTTTCACACAACAAAACAATCTTCTGTGATACAAAATAGTTACGTAGAACAGAACAGCGTTTCACGATGCAAAACAAAAATTTGGAAGACTGGTAACAAACAAGGGCAACTTCATATCACGTGATCATACACCAACGTGCTGGTAAGTACCTCGTGTAAGATTACGTTATTGTCCCGACTTAACGAGTGTTAGTATGTGTAGACTACGTATGTTGTCGTTACTATGTTTAACTATATTGTTCCAGTAAATCTACTGGAATCCCGTAACATCTGTAGTCCCGTAACTTTTGTAATCCTGTAATTTCGGTAACCCCGTAACTTCTGTAACCCTCCAATGGTTTATCATTCGGCCGTTAAATACAGGTGCATTTGTACACCCTCACCGAAAAAAAGTGGTCTTTTCCGACACTTCACAGCTAAGTGGCAGCTTTTTTCGTGTCATTCGTGGTGTTTTAAGGCAGAAGATAAACGTTCATGAACCTTGAATATCCCCTATGTTAATCTTCTACCTGCCATGATTGAATTGCAACCGACAGAGAACTTTGGGAAAATGCTCAGTCGTTAGAGCGGCGGTGATCTAACTCGTAGGTTGTGGGTTCAATTCCCACCCTGGTCACATGGTTTACATGGGTAGAAAATAGCACTTCATATTACTCTCCAATAGTTAATTCTGTTGAAACATAAGTGCGACACGGCCAACGTTTGCAACAACGTAACCCTTCTTAGGTAATCTTAAGTATAAAAAAATAAACTGTTTTCTCAAAATCATAACGGCTAGCAGAACCAGGAGGGTGGCTAATAACGCCTTAAGGTGGAGGAGCTGATTGAAATTTTTTCAGAGGCTGAAAGAAGAGATAAAAAAGAAGAGTATTTCTGGATTACTGACAGACCATTCAGTGACCCCCACGCAAGAGCATCCCAGGTTGGTAGGAGACTGTTTGCCGGGATGTCCATATCGTAATTCTAAACCTCAAATTTTAATTTTAAAACTACCTTTAATATACACTATTTTTTATTTCTCAAAAAGTTACTAATCTTTGCAAAAAATAAAAAAAAATCAATACTTCCTCTCAAATAGTCCTAAAATTACTCAAGGCACCTCGAGACATCGATTTCGTACGATGAACAGAGGGTTTTTGCGTTTTTCGAAACACGAACGAGATGTTTCCATTACACCATTCCATTAAACGGCGGAAAAAAGACTTTCAGGTTAAGCCTAGTTAAAACTAGTAGATAAATAAGCAAAGATATTTCGGCAAACATGAACATCACTAAGACACCACAAACAGAATCTTACAGGAGCTAATGGATACAGAAGTTACGAGATTACAGAAGTTACGGGGTTACAAAAATTACGGGATCACAGAAGTTACGGGGTTACGGAAGTTACATGATAACAGAAATTACGGGTTTACAGAAGTTACAATTGCTGGTTTTCACTCACGTGATCAACAGCCATGTTTTTCAACGAAAACAAAAGGAAGCGTTTGCATAATAATACAGTTAAATTCCCAGAGGATTTGGTCGGGGCACCAACATGGCCGCCTTTTCTTTGTTTAGGGCACCAACATGGCGGTCGTGACGTCATGCAGATGTTTACGGGGTTACAGAAATTAAACGATTACAGAAGTTACGGGATTACAGTGGATTTACTGGGACAATATAGTTAAACATAGTAACGACAACATACGCAGTTTTACACATCTTACATATATGTGGTCTTACACATACTAACACTGAAACGCTGTTCTGTTCTACGTAACTATTTTGTATCACAGAAGATTGTTTTGTTGTGTGAAAAATTGTTTTGCATCGCGAAAGATTGTTGTGCTCCGTAAAAAATGTTTTGTATCGCGAAAGATTGTTGTGTACCGAGAAAAATTGTTTTGGGTTGCGAAAGATTGTTGTGTACTGTGAAAAATTGTTCTGTATCGTGGAAGATTGTTGTGTACCGTGAAAAATTGTTTTGTATCACGAAAGATTGTTGTGTATCCAGCTCAATATTGAGTTTTGTTTTGCCCTTGTGGGCCACCGTACTTTCGGCCTAGCTGAAGATAAAGTGCTGCGGATTGTTCACTACCGATAGAGAGTTGTTCAGCTCCAACGCTGTATAGTTCACGGAATCCATTTCTGCGATTTGGTCTTGGATAAGACTCGTAAGCGGCAAGATTACCAAGACTAAACTCTTTGATCTCATTTCTTCGTTACTCAAGGCAAATATTGCGTAAGTCATACTTTTCCCAAAACCCGTGGGCAATATGACTAGGACATCCCGCCCTAAAAGTAGTTTCCTTATCCCTCCCTCTTGCTCTTTCTTCAAATTTCTCTGCCGACATTTAACAAATTTAACGCTTTCTTGATGTTCTTGTTGATGGCAGCCGACGTTTCCTTCGAAACAACCCGTGCTTTTGTCCCCTGGGACATATCAAATATATTTGATTGACGTGTTATCTCATCTTGGCCAATCCGAATTTCCCGTCCGCTGGTTGACGGACTACTCAAAATACCCAAGCAGGCGGGGTTTCAACACTACTAGTCCCCATGCCAGTCGCGGCCAAAACAAACGAAGCAAACCATCGTACTCGCGAGTGTTCAAATAATCCTGCGATAAAATATCCCTCCAGCTACGCAAGCTAACGGCATCATGTTTTGTACGTTCGCTCAGTAGGACACTAACCACAAAGCGCAATAGTAACCAGGGGAATAAACAAATGAATGCATATGAGCCGCAGAGTCTTCGAGCAATAATAACATCCCTCGGTAGTCATTTCAAAGTAAAGAGCTGTCAGTAGTCAAATGTGACAGATACAAACTTTAATTAATACTCCATCGAAACAGGTCCTTGAGTGGGAATGCGAACCAAACTGTTACACCGCTTAAGTCGGTAATTCTTTGTTCCCGAGCAACTTTGCTTTATCGGCCTTCGAAAATTTTATTCCAAATTGCAGTCAAAATGGACAACCCTAAAACCAGAAATCGGGAATCTGGAATCCGGAATCACAATACAATACAGAGAGTAAAAACTATCCTAAACACTCATAAAAGCTAACCTTAGACCTAATTAGGCCTAAAAACGTTTGTTTAGGCCTAATTAGGCCTAAGGTTAGCTTTTATGAATGTTTAGGATAGTTTTTACTCTCTGTATTGTACTGTGATTCCGGATTCCGGATTCCGAATTCCTGGTTTTAGGGTTGCCCGTCGAAAACCCAAATCAAGAATTGTCTCGCGCGTGACAGATAGAAAATGACCCTGCTAACGGATTCACAAAATGTAACTCGTTTTGACTGTTCCGAGTTAAATAATAATTTCCGAATTCCAGTAACGTGGTTAAAACCAAACGAACATTTTCTCTCGAAAACTAAATTAAAGGCTACAATCGCTTTGCAAGGTTGTTTCAATTGCCAACGCATTTAACAGAATTGACCCCTCAAATATTGCCAGTCAAAGATCGCTTTACGATGTTGAAGCGGATATTGAAATGAGAAAAAGCGTAACGCTATAGGCCCCGCTCAAATCTAGACCATATTGGCACTGCGACTAAATGTGTGCTAAAATATTAAACTTTTACCATTTCGAACTTTTCCTTTGGGTATCATCGCGATCGAAATAAAAAGATAGCATATGAGCAATTTCAACATATTTCACGCTGGTTGATTTGTTGTGAAATTATTCTTCTAATTTCCCCTCTGACTCTAGATCGAATTCAGTGTTCATCGGGAAAGCGTTTACGACACTCGATAAGATTGACTCGTACTGTTTCCGGCATCTCCACGAAATCAAATGTTGACCCTCTGCCACCAATAACAATTCATCTTTTCATTAAAAGTCAGGTCTGAACGTAAATGTCTTCTCTTTATCTTTCTGGTAAAGAATCTGAAGAATGAATTAGAAAACTGACAGCGAATGGTAAAGGCTGAACATGTTTGGAATATTCACATAAGGATCTTGCGTACTGATACAAGAGAAAGCAAAGAAAAACAAATAAAGACCAAGCATTTGAGGGTGATTGCGCATATAGCTGTCAGATCAAATTTTGCTAGGGCACCTTTTTCATTGTTTTCAAGGTGAAAAACAATCAAAAATTGCGACAGCTATTACGAATATTGCAAGCAACGAATCCGGATTTTGGGGGAGGGGGGGAGGGGTACTCAGCTAAATTCTATATGCGGATGCACAACCCAGATCCTATTTCAGACCAGAAGAAGTGATCTTTTTGGCCACGAATTGCAAAGCGTAACCTTCTACTTTTGACCTAATTTTAGACCACAGTTCTACTAAGGGTAAAGATCTATACCCTGTTTCGGGCTATACAACGAAACATATTCAGACCAAAATTGTAAAAAGCTAGACGCAATTTTCAGAAACATACTTACGTTGCTGATTTAGGGGGTACCTCCGGGAAGAAATTCACCCTGAGTACTGAGTGGTCGAATCATGGTATTGAAACACAATATGGCGTTTGAATGACTGAGTAGACGGCCATTGAGGACGATTCAACGAGCTTTGTAGTCTACAAGTCGCAGCCAACGGCCGCACACGAATTTATTCAAACTACTGACACTTAGCCCTTACGAGAAAGAAAAATAAACGAAGGCTGCTTCTCAGCCCAAGTGAAACCGGCAAAAGCAAGCTACAATGAAGCTATTCAAGCCAGTGCAAGCGCACACAGCTCGTAGTTCCACTTTCCTCGAAACGTCCGTCGAGTGTAATGTTTTTATCCTGGAAAGCTGACGATATGCCCAAATTACCCAGAGAGTATTTTTGTCCACAACAGATATTAAATGTCGTGAGAGAAACATACTAGGCTGTTAGAGAATTACCGTGTTTGATTCTTATCACCAAATCTCACGATGCACTCACCAATAGCAGTTTAAACGTCTTCAATTGCTGTGGTTCTTTTGCTTCTTTTCTGTAGCGGAAGAGTTACGCTGCACCTTGACTTGCGCGAATGAATGGCAGCAATATTGCAACTGTGTTGCTTTTATTGGTCCCCACACCAGAGGGGAAAAGTCCCCGGGAAAGTCCCTGGGGTTTGTCCCATCGAACTTGATATGTTGGCCCTTGAATTTCATGCGAAAAGGTTATGTGACAAGGGGACGCCCCCAGCTTGAAAAGAGAATTTAGAGACGAGTTTACCGTGTTAGAGCGTGGGCCAAATGATCGGATGTTCACCATTTCTGAGAAAAACAACTTAATATTGACATGACAACCATGGAGCAAGTCAACTCACCGACGTGTAAACAACTGGTTACTTTCTCGGAAAAAAATTCCAGCAATATCAAAGAGCTGTTTTATTCCATCAAAACATTGGCGTTTTTGCAAGTTAATATCAACACTCACGTTAACACCGCCGCCGAATGGCTGCTTTTCCACGCACGTCCCACGCGTGAATATGTGCTCGTTTTTAGGCCGCCTAATTTTCATGGAAAGTTTCCGAGACGGAAAGTTATTACTTGAATGAGTTTTTTTTAATTGAGTGCAACTTAAATTTATTCAAGTCACAAAAATGGCTTGTGTGTTTGAAGCATTCAACATGGCAAATGTTATTTATCTTTCTGATCCGGAAGTGCTGGTTAGTATTACGTAACACTGTTACGGTCTGTTAGGTTCCAAATAAGTATTCCCGGTTAAAATGTTCCTACGGCCACAAATCCGCCGTATAATTCAAGGGCAAAGGTTTTTCTTTCATTTCAATCCGCTAGCCGCGCAATCGAAACCCTGCCAGCGACGTCGAGACGGCTGTTAGTGTCCCAAACGAATCGATAAGACGATGAAAAAGATCCTCTTTCACTTTGAACACCACACGGCGACCGTTGAGTTCGGTTTGGTAACGAGACTTAGTCGTCCGTGACGAAGTTACCAAACGAAGACAACCAAACTCAACGGTCGCCGTGTGGTGTTCAAAGTGAAAGGGGATGTTTTTCATCGTTTTATCGATTCGTTTAATAATTATTCTCAATGTCTGTTTCAAGCATAGAAAATAAGAGTCCTGTTTCAAAATGCGAAATGGAACAAACAACCAAAATTCTTTATTGACAGTGGTTTGGTTTCTTATTATTTAAAATACACTTCA
>OX421447.1:4791407-4826407 GCA_949126865.1 Montipora capitata
GTAATCGCAATTTAATAGGGTTAAGGGGCGCCAATTTTTAATCAAGACAGGGTCAGAATCCTTTTTGGGTATGAGTTTGGCAATTCCTCGCCTTTGTGATATAGTCAGGTTACATATTTCATGGGAGAAATTAAAAGCGCTGGAGAGGGTTTCTCCTATATCTTCCCAGAAAACCATGTAGAATTCACATGGTAGGCCATCTGTACCAGGTGATTTCCCTGCCGCCATGTCTTTTAGGGCCTCCAGGCATTCCTTAGCAGTTAACTGGCCTTCACAAGAGGATCGCTTTTCGTCATTTAATAATTCTCGTGTGGGTGGAAAAAAGTCTTCCGGAAAGTCGCTCACTTGTGTTTTGGAACGGTACAGATTTTTTTAAAAAGTCTCACACTCATATAAGATTTCTCTGTCTGATTGAACCAGCTTGTTTTCGTTAATTCTCAATTGAGTGATTGTTCCTTGCTTGCAGTGTCGCTTCTCTAGGTTAAGAAAGTAAGAAAGTAATTTCCCATTGTGGCATTCAGTTAAACAATGGCGGTAAAGCCTTTAAACGAATGCGCAACCTTGAAAATTTCAAATGTAAACTGGTTGAAAATCGGAAATACAGGCGGAAAGGCAAATTCTTCCCTAAGGACGATTGGCTAAGGCGATTCTTTTGAAATTAATGAAATCGTCAACGAAACAGTTGATTTCCATATCAACTTAAAAACAACACGGTTTCTCGTGTGGCAAAAGATGAATACTGTAAACTTGGTCGACGTATCGACAATAATTCATCTTTGTCAACCGCGCACCGTTTTGCTCAATTTGGTTGAGCACCGGGCTTCCATGCGGGAGGTCGTGAGTTCGACTCCGACCGAACCAATACTCAGAGTCTTAAAATAACTGAGGAGAAAGCGCTGCCTTTGTAGTTACACCCACAAATGGTTCGACTTTCAAGTCTTCTCGGATAAGGACTATAAACGGTAGGCCTCGTCTCACAAATATCTTCCATGTTCATAAGTCCCCTGTGGGACGTTAAAAAACCCACACACCATTCAAGAAAAGTAGGGGATGAAGTCCCCGGTGTTGTGGCTGTCCATTGTGACTGTGTTCTCTTCAGCACAAGTGGCCGGCTTGGCAGTGATATCTCAAAAAGGATTGTGGTGTATGAAGCCACCTAAACAGAAAACAACCACAAGTCAAAAGGGACTTTGCCGAGTGTTGGACCATGTAGATGAAGTTTCGACTCAATCCCCTCAGCGCAAATAGTAACAATGGGCTATTGTTTTGTGATGTTCGAAAAAGGTTGAGCGAGAACAGTAGACTATTTCTTGATAGGTGATTTTCTCGTTATGTCATCGCCGCCATGTTGGTGGATGAAAACAAAAGATCTCTCATTAGCTCCTTTTGTTCATCCACCAGCAATTGAACTTGTTATCCGTGTCTCTAGAGACTGGTTGCAAACCATCTATATCATAATTAAGTAAAGTACGATCGTCCGGGTGAGTGTAGTCCTGAGAAGGACTGTTTGAGATGACATTGACTGACGTTTTGACAACCTGAGCTGAAGTCATCTTCAGAGTCAAGTGATTTGTGTAACGTCAGTAGATGCTATAAGAACTCCGGTCGTAGATGTCATTGGTCAACTTATTCGTGATGTTATTGGTCGACTTTCAGTTGAGCCTAGATGTAGGCTGGGAAGAATAAACAGTGATTGGTGCGTTTTGATCCGTCTATAGGTCTAAGATCTAAAATTATTAAAAAGGAGGACAAACAAATTTAAAATAGCATTAGAAAGGTCTAGAAAAAGAATGAGGCAAATGCTTTCAAAGCTCTGCAACGCACTTCGACACACAACTATGACCGTTTAACGATCAATCGGGTGTTGTGGTCTCTCCTTTGTGATACATCATGGTTGGTAGGATAAATTCCCAGAGGTAATTAACTAAAACACGGGGTCGTCTACCACCCTGGTCAAATTGTTTTTTCTGTCTCTGTGTGGGCTCACTTGTATTACCATGGCTAACACTCTGGTAAAATTACACTCGAAATAAAACCGAAATCTCTGTCTTGTGCTCAATGTTTCAGGTTTCTTCGGCAGACTGTGGAGCTTTCTTACACACCCTGCAGGTTAGTCTCTCGTTTCCTGGTTGCTGCCGGTATTGCTGATAGTAGCAGTGAGTTTAAGCAAAAACGACGGCTACGGTCACTACGGCAACGTCAACGTCACAAAGCAAGAATATTATTGCTTAAAAAAGGAAAAAAATCGTGCTGCACGTGCAGCACGAAGTTCTTTGCATTTTTTCGCCGTACTCCACAAAACAACAAGGCGAAAGGACCAAATTTGACGATAATAGGGCCGTTTATACGAGAGAAAATAAGCCGCGGCTTACTCTGGCCGCGGCGTACATAATACGCGAAAGGAACTATTTATACGAGTATAAACTCCCAGACCAGGATAAGCCATGGCTTGAGAAAGCCGTGAATGTGGATTCTGTACCATTTATACGGGGTGTTCGCGTCTTATGTAAGCCGCGGCCAGAGAAAGCCGCAGCTTATTTTCTCTCGTATAAACGGCCCTAATGTGACCATACAACAATGAACCATTCATTTTCTATCATTTTACTTTAAAAACGGTTGTGCCCATCCAGTTACAGGACAGTTCGCCTGTATTGCCTGTATTGTAATTTTTGGATACTTCGCCCACAATGTACGACGCAGAAGAGCTGAAATAATCACGAAAGACTACGATTGTGTAAAGTTATAATTAGAGGGAACGCTACTTTGTAAGTTGACGTCAAATCATAGGCCTTAATCACACGGCAGCCATGTTGAGTCCCGAGGGATTGAAAACCTTTGTTTTGCCCCACTGAAACTCGTTCCCAAAAATCTCAACTCAAGGCTCGGGGTACGAAATCTATAGGCCATTCCAATAAGTGTGATACATGGCCATTTCTTGTATCACTTTTTCTGGTTATCATTTCCTTGAATGCATGGATTGAAAATTTGATTAGCGTTACATTAGGTCATAATTTTTCTTTTTGTGTGTATTCCCTGATAGCTGTTGTCATCTGTCAAAGTTTTTGTTGTTGTCTCAGTTCTCTGCGTTTCCCAGTAAGTAATTTTTGTGCCTCAATATTGCTATTCCATTTCCATGTTGTTTACCTTATTGCATTTTTTTGTATTCTGACTTCTGCAATTATGTTGCTTAAATGCCATGTCCATTTCGTTGATTTAATTCCGTTTTTCTTATTCTGCCTTCTGTAATTATGTTGCCTCAATTCCATGTCAATCTCGTCTCCGAAGGGCGGCAAAATGTCACGTGTCTAAATAGGCGGGTCGACTGAACGATTCAATTCAAACAGACAATGGCGAACCTCATTTCCCTGGATTTCGAAGGAAAAACAATCAATCAAGACAAATAGTTAATGCAAAGATAACCTTCCATGGTTCAGATTGATAAATCAAGACCTGAATAAAATGCTGTTACAACTCTAGCTAATTGCGCCAAACCTACCTGGATAGAGTGCTTGAAGTCTTTCACTTATAGCCTTGTAGGATAAGCTTTTTTTTTACGAGGTCTCGTATGAACTCCTCTACAACGATTTCCTCCAAATTCATTTTCGGTCGATTTCTGTTTCAAAAATGGCCGCCTTTTCTATGATCACATGATCTCAGGTTGAGCCTCCTCTCGACCAACCTCGTCCCACCTGCCACTAGAGCTCATAGTGTCGAGGCGAAAAATGTCATGGGATCGATGTAACAAAATTGCAAAATAGAAAATGCAGATCACGAAACAAATATGACAATGATAGGAAAACGACGAAATCACGATAACGACGCAATGACATGACTGCTTTAAGACTTCAAAATAACATTCAACGTTGAAAGGTATAATATAAGAGTTATAATCTACCATGGAACCGAGGCAAAAAAATTACAGAATGCAAAAAACGGAATGCAGGAATTGAACATGGAACCGAGGCAAAATAATGGCAAAATACAGAAACGGATGACGGAAGGCAATCATAAAATGAAGGAAACCTAATTTCTCAATTAAAGCTTAGGAAATAGTCCCGAAAAGGAGAAATGATCGCAAGAATTGCGAATGGCATTTAGAAATTCGACATAAAATTTTTGAATAAGAACAAGAAAATTAAAATGGCCACGTGGTACACTCATCGTACACTCATCCATTCCACAGACCAAGTTACGGACCTTAAAACGTTGTCTAAAATCCATTCGAACGTTTCTAATCTTGAAGCTGCGTCCCCCAACTAACCATATAAACTCTTAATCCCCCAACTAACCATATAAACTCTTAAAATGTTTTAAGATTTTTGTAATATTCATAAAAATAGGTAAACAAAATGATTTTCATCTCATCTGTTTCCAAATGGTAGGTCCATGACAGGATTTTCCAGTTGTCCCAAATCTGATTAAATTTTTTAAAGGGTTTATTATGGTTTTGGGTAGCCTGCCTCAAAATTAGAGATGTTTGTATGGATTTTGAACAATGTTTTAAGGTCCGTAACTTGGTCTCTGTCCGACCTAATAGCATCAAACTTAAACAGATGGTCAATTTCAATGTCATCTTTCATGTGGTGGCGACAATTTATCGATTGGTTCAAATTTGAAAGTCGCCCCAGTTCCCTGCGCAATTCTGGAATGGTCCTATTGTCTATGGCCAATATGGCTACCGCGCAAATAAGGCCCATTGGATATCAAATAGAATCTGACATCTAGAGCGAAAACAACAATGATAAGTTTTTAAAAAAAATGAACTTTGTTTCATTAAACCGGTTGTATTCCCTTGCCCGGCCGTTAGACATCCTGTTCCACCCCAAAGCCAGAAGATGCCAACTTATTACTAATTGTATTGCAAACTTTTTTCTCCGTACAATACCAAGATCATAACAGTATGCTCCTTAAACTCGCGGGCATGTATATAATATATGTATTAAATACAGTGACCTTTGATTCTAGATAAATTCCTGGGTCAGGTAAAAGTTGATCATGAATTTATTCAAGTCGAAGTGGCGAAGCCTTGGGGTTGGACAAGAAACGATGTACACGCGACCATCATTCCAAAAAAAGAAGCTCTGGCAAGAGAACTGAAGCCTGGAGGAATTCCCCTAAATGTTGCATTGATTATGTTTGACTCGACATCGGCGGCTAACTTCAGGAGAAAAATGCCCAAAAGCTTCGAATATTTGACACACAATCTTAAGTCCATTTTGATGCGAGGTAAGACTGTCTAGCATATTTCCTCGATGAAACGCAATCCCTCAAAGGACGTGTAAGTCGAGTAGTACTTTACTTTAATAGTTTCAGTTCAATTACATTAGCCTCTAAACAGGAGTCTAATCCCTAATTAAAAAAGATTACCTAAGTAGTTATACTTGCAATAATGTACGGCGCCACGATTTTCCTTCTCTTAACCAAAATTAAGTCTTCAGTGTTGAGCGGGGTTGAATATCTGAATGGAGATCGAGACTTCTGGGCTATGGACTTTTGCGATATCACTCATTAGATATTGCCACTCGCGAGATGTTAAGTACGTGCGCCAATCGGAGTAAAGGAGTCATTGCAATGTGTCGGTGGGTTTGAACTAATTTATGCGGTAATGTTACGTGGACTCTTTGCTTTCATTCCTTGAGTCCTTTCATGGGAACACATGAGCTCAAAAAATTAACCTGCTCTGAACCGAGTGGCTTCATAGCTCAGTTGCTAGAACACTGCACCGACATTGCAGAGAGGCCCTGTTGGAGCCACTTGAATTTCCAGGTGTCAAAAAAAGAACAATAAAAGCAAGGTGACGCACGCTAACATCAACCTGGTTGTGGCCAACACATCACGCATGCGCACAATCATTTCGCCCGGTCAATTAGCGGCCATAGACAGCTGTTTCGGCCTTTTGGGCCTCATCAGCATGGCGTAGCTAACATACCAGGCGGGTGTGTTGACCACACCGGGTTGTTGTCAAAGAAGACAATTGCTTGAATTGTCCAGATAGGTCCAAGGATCACTTCTCTCTTTTATTCTTACTTCAAGGTGAAACAATTGTAGGAGACGGCACCACGGCCCAGTTAGCCGCACTTTTGACTGGAATAGCAGAAAGCGAAGAGCCGGAGGCACGACAAGACATGGGTAAAGCTGCAAGCCCTGTTGACTACTGGAGATGGATATTTCGCGATTACAAAGAGAAGGGATATGTTACCATGTTTTCTGAGGATTCACCGCGGCATGCAGTTTTCAATTATCGTTTGAAAGGATTTCGCGATCCTCCCACTGATCATTATTCTCGACCATTCTGGATAGCAGCCGAGGATTTCCGACATAATTACTGCATTAACAGTCGAGCTTCTCACAATGTTTCTTTTGAATATATCTTGAGATATTTTCGCGAATACAAGTCGACATCGAAGTTTATGTTCGTTTCACACGACGAGATTTCGCACGATGATTCCAATACCATTGCTTATGCCGACGATGATTTCAAAAACCTTCTGTGGCGCTTGAAAGAGGAATCGTTTCTCAATGAAACGTTTCTTATCATCTTTAGTGATCACGGAGCGCGCTTTTCCGAAGTCAGGAAAACGATCCAAGGTAAACTTGAAGAGCGCCTCCCGTTTCTGTCAATCACAACACCTAAATGGTTTTCTGAAAGTTATCCAGAACTTTATCACAATCTTGTGCACAACTCTCGTGTGCTCACCACGCCATTTGATGTTTATGCTACCTTGCGCCATATTCTCACATATCCCGAGTATCCAAGCGGAATTAAAACCGGTCAAAGCCTGTTCAGCCGAGTTGACGCTGAAAATCGGACTTGCGCAGAAGCAGGAGTTGAGGATCATTGGTGCCCGTGTCTAAATTTGGAGGAAATTTCAGTTAACGAGCCAGTAGTAGAAGAATTATCGAAATTCGTCGTAAGCCATATAAATCACGAGCTCTCCAAGAATCCGGAAGTGGCGAAGCTATGTCACGAGCTGGATCTTGTGGAAGTTAAAAACGTTTTCCGTGATATGCCAAGTGGAACAATACAGTATTTTAAACGATCAAAGCGAGATCAGACTTGCGACTCGTGTGGACTTGAATTTGGAGAGAAATCGAGAAATACTTTAGTCAAAGACACTCTGTATCAACTGCAAATTGTTACGTCTCCTAATAATGGATTTTACGAGGCATCCATACGATTGGAAAAAGGCATTCGTTCTCTTGTTGGAGATATTAGTCGTTTGGATGCTTACAATTCCCAGATTAACTGCATTAGAGAAAAGTATCCCATGATACGGAAATATTGCTATTGTTATTAGACCTTGAAATATTTTCTTAGTATTTGTAGTTTATTTTATGATCAGGAATCCATGAGTAGGAGCCTCCCGATGCGTTATATCCTTGCGTCAACTTCAGCGCGTATCTTTCTATTTTTAGAACTAACGCTTTAGAGGGAGACTCACATTTACATCAATTTGCACAATTTACTTACATTGTTTTTGCTATTTTTGTCTTCGTTCTACACTGACTTTATTCTGATTGGTCATCCTAAACAGTGCATCCAGAGCCGGAGAACTCGTGGCGTGCTAAAAATACAAAGATACGCGCTAAGATTGACTCATAGGGCTTGTATGGGAGAGGCCGCAAGCTACTACTTTTATTCAATGACTGTGCACCGGACTATATACTCAAAGTTGGCACTTAACCTGCTTTGGATACATTCATTTTTCACAAGAACGTCTTAATGTTGGAGCTGAGACTGAACGTTCTTAATTTTCTCCTAATTGAACCTGAATAAGCTCTTAACGCGATCTTAAAGTGGTGTGGTATGTTCATAGTATTACGGTTCTTAAAATTTGGTTAATCTCAGCCAAAGTGTTCGTATATGAAAGATTCTTCTAAAAAAAGGAGTGCAGTACTTTTGCGTTGACAGGTGGAAAATATGTAAATCTATCGATTGCGCAAACCCATAGACCTCTTTCATAATGGCGGCAAAATAAAATTTCAAAAGAAAACTTGTTTCAAAATGAGGCAGAAGGTATATATAAAATAAACACAAAAGAACGTAAAAGAGGTCGCCATTTATGAAAGTGGTCTATACGTACTTTATCAAATGTGGATTAACTCTCAAATAGCTCGTTAAAATGTAAAGAATATCAATTTATTGATTCCCAGAATAAGATTTATTAGAGGTTGTGTAAAAGTGAAATAGACATTCTGATGCGGTAGATACATCGTTTGTCACGGGTGATTTTCTGAAAGGTTTTTTTCAGTTATGCGATAAGTCAGAAATGAAAGTGCAACTGTTTCTTCCGAAAAACAGCTTTCACTCATGTGATAAGTAAACGTTAATGGCAAAGTAATATATTGGTACGTGGATTTTCTAAAAAATGAAAGGTTACCGTAGAGCTCAAACGCAAGGAAGGCTGGAAACTCATGCGCGGCTTTTCACAACGTCAACTGAGATGGCCTGGATCTAATAATTGGGAATTTAAAGGTGCTAGGTCACGCAATTTCAGGCAATTTCAGCACTGATCGAATGGTCATAGAATTAACGACAAAGGCTGCGAGAACGCCACAAAACAGTGGCTTTATAACGGCGCCCGCAAAAGAGGAAAGAATGTTGCAGAAACATTGTTGTGGAAGCAAATGTTTCCAGGTTTGCGTTCCCAGGAAACATTTGTTGCGAAAGCAAAAATGTTTTTAAATTTGTTCAGAAACATTTTGCTTCCTCAGCAAATGTTTCTTCGTTTTCGCGTAGACGTCGCTTTTACTTTTTGCAACACGAAAATTTGTTGCATGAGGAGGTGGTAATACGCGTAACGAACCATCTCAACTTGCAACGCAACATTGTTGCGCGACAAGTCGCACGGAAAATGTGGCCCCTAGTTATTACTGGGCCTTTACGACGTGAAATCACCAAATTTGAAGTTTTGACGACAACGAAAGCATGCAACATTCTCTGTTTTCACTCTGAAACCGCTCGTATCTATTTATTTTTAGGATACCTTAATAATATATATAAATAATCGCGAAAGCCTTATGATGGAGCCAAGTTATATTTTGAGGCAATGTAAATGTGGTTGTGTGAAAACAGATTAAAAGGGAAAACAGCTCACTTCCAGTTGTCGTACGTATTTTGCATCTCACAACCCTCAGCTCCTGTTGTTATTTTATAGACGATGGCAAAGAAATGGACAAAAGTGAAAAACACACGTGCAGGGCGTGCAAAGCTATTGCTTTTGGCCAATATGCAAATTTGTGATCATGACGTTCCCTATTGTTTCCTTGTGCCTGCGTCCCTAGACGGACGTTCTTTAGTGATATTACGTATCATCTTCGTTTTCTTCCTCCCTCATCATTTTTACCCTTACAATGTATGTAAAACTGCTTTTTCTCCAGGTTGCATTGATCTGTTTCTCAAAGTGCACTAAAGAGTTCTTCTGTACTCTTTGATATGTCTGGAATGATCAACAGAATCTCACACTGAAATCAAACCAAAGCCTTCATATATTTCTTCTTTCCCTCTGACACATAACCTTGGTGTATTGGCCCGGGCCTTAATTACGTGATGCGCCCCATTTTTCATTTATCATTATTCATTTACTTTATACATTAATTACATTATTCTTTTTCACATAAGACTTATGCTCACACAAAACTGTATAATTTCTTTATCTTTTTTTTTTGAAGAAAATAATTGGATGAAGCGTTGAGAGAATTGAATGTAAACTTGCTCGCTAGGAGTGAAGTTTTAATGCGACAGGCCAACAGGAATGTTGAGAAACGAGACGATAGATATCAGATTAGCGAATATTTTTCGCCGGGAAGATCTGCCCTCATCACAGTTTGGTCAAATGAACTGGTTTCCAGTGAATCTTGTAGCGCCATATAAGATTCTAGCACCTGCTTTCAACTTAAGATGAAGAAGCCATCCACATCATTTTAGATGCCCCTTCCCTCAATCAACAACTTTAAAATGTCAGCTTAAGCTTACCAATGTAACTTATTGTAATGTATTACTGCAATTTACCACCTTTATCTAAAAAAAAACCGCTTCGTCATTTTGTAACCTGCTCTGACGGAGGCAGATATTCCTGGCGAAACCTTCCGGTTTCCTCAACTGAAATCTTCCGCTTTCTTTATGTATGAATGGTGCAATTATATTATTCAGCTGCACTTTTCTTTTCAAGACGTTTTTGCATAAAAACTTCAATTTTTGATAAGAGAGTGTCCCGTAATCCAAAGAATAAAGGACAATGACTGTATCAATGTCAAATAATACGCAAAGATACTGGGCAGCTTACCATTGGCTCCTTTGTTTTCGCACCTGTCGAATTAAAAAAATTGACTTAAGGAGTTTTCACGGAGACAAAGATCATTCAACATCTTCCTCAGTCCGAGATATGATTCATCACAGTGCGGCCTTGAAATTTTGAAGTAGGAGGAATGCCTCAGCAGGGGAAAACACTCTCCTCGCTAAACTGTTCTTTGTTCATTTGGTGGCTCGTTATTTTATTTACATCAAGAGAAAACGAATGTTCGCAAGACCGGAACCGAGCTCAAGAAGCGTTTGAACATCAAGCCAGAGACACACAGTAAGTGACTAATATTTTAGCTTCTTCTTCAAAGTGTATATTACAAACACTTTTTAGGATTTTACGAAAAGACGGCGGCTAGCGAATATTGATTACGCCTGTAGAAAGCCGAGATTATTTAGCTCATTGCAGTTGACTGGTTTAACCAGCTTGTCGTTCAAAACAACCATGCAACACTTGAATAGTTAATCAAGTAGACCGACTTCTCATCAGAATATTTTAAGCGTTTTTTAACATTACATACAGACAGAGCAAAATAAATGGGTTTTTCAGACTCTCAAACCGTGATTGTTGTATCAATGCGCAACCTTACTGCGCACAATTTGTCAATTGTCAGTGGCTAGCCAATGAGAGCCTATCCTTCAAGAACTCATTAATAATCCATGACTCTTACAGCCTATCGAGAAACCAATAAAACGTCACGCGATTGAGCTTTAAACCCAATAAAACACTGCTGCTCACTGCTTTAAATGGTTTTAAATGTCATGTTACCTGAACTGCTGTTATGTAATTCTAAAAATATTTCCTTACGCATTCGGCTAAAATTTACGAAAAACTTTATTTTCCAAATCTCATAAAGCACGCCGTTTTAACCAATTGCAGGATGCGTTAGGGCTGTTTTCAATTGAGTGTCGTAAAAACAAATACCAAAGCAATTACTCGACCAATCACAGCAGCTGCAAACAGCGAATTGAACCAATCCAAATTCATAGCAGTTCTCTGTAACTTGCTCAAAGCGTTGGAGGCGTGGTGGCCTCATGGTTATAGTGCTCGACTCCGGATCGAGTGGTTCGGGTTCGGGTCCTGGCCGGGGACATTGTGTTGTGTTTTTGGGCAAGACATTTTACTCCCATGCCACGGTGCCTCTCTTCACCCAAGTGTATAAATGGGTACCGGCGAAATGCTGGGGGTAACCCTGCGATGGACTAGCATCCCATCCAGGGGAGAGTAGAAATACTCCTGGTCGCTTCATGCTACGGAAACCGGAGATAAGCTCCGGCCTGATGGGCTTTACTAGGCTCGTAACAGAGACTTGCTCAACGCGCGGGAAAAAATCATGCGTGCAAGTCGCGATTGGTTTTGGTTTTCCGTTTCATTGGTTGATCAACTGGCGCCAGATTTTTAATCCATTACCTTCGACAGTCATTTGAAAATTGCTCTATATTCAAACTTTAAAAAAAAAAAAGATTTCGTTATTTTGTCAGAGAACCAAAGCTCTTTCCACGATCCGCCACGTCAACTTCATTGGTTCAGAGGTTCAGACACGCCTAAAATTATTGTAATTGAATTTACTTCAATGCACTTCTATTTGATTTATTTTTTCCCATGAAAACGTCTTTTAAAAAGCGGTCATTCTAAGAAGACTGTTACCATGAGGGGTTTGGAAGAGCTATAAACTGCAATGACAGTTAAACCACCGAAACCTTGCCTCCCTACGAAAAAAGTGCCCAAAATCAATATTTCAAATATGGCAAATCCATGGTAGTCACCTAACTACTAATTATTCTGCTAGCCATTTAAAAGAACACCTCATGGAAGAGATGGGAATGGATGAAGAAGCAGCAACGAAATACCTTGAAGTAAGTAAACAGACAGATATGATAGGATGCCAAGCATTGCGTGGAGATCAGAAAAACACTCTTTGAATGCTAGAAAACATCACCACGTTTTATCTGGCGCGAGCGGCGAAGCGGAGAGGGGAGTTGGGTGGAGACAGCATTTCTTTCTATCATGCCCCACCCCATTCCTCTTGCGACATCACCGCTCTCTTGATACCTCCAACAAAGATCAACTGCGGTGAAACAAAAATATTGTATGTAACATGTGGTATTTATCTTTCCACAGGAGCCCATGACTAAGAGCCTCCCTATGCAGTATATCCTTGAGTCAACCTTTGCGCGTATCTTTCTATTTTTAGAACTAATCCTTCAGCAGGAAACTCACGTTTACAACAATTTACATCAATTTGCACAAGTTGCATACATTGTTTTTGCTATTTTTGTCTTTGTTCCAAAATAACTTTATTATGATTGGCCATTCTAAACAGTGTGTACAGAACCGAAGAACTCGTAAAGTTCTAAAATAGAAAGATACGAGCAAGGGTTGACTCATAGGGCTTGTACGGGAGAGGCAAGCTCCTACTCATGGGCTCCTGCTTTCCATAATCTTCGACGACCGTTCAAATTAAACTCTGACTACACCCCAGCGTCAGAAATCTAACATGTTTTATTAAATGTTCGACCTTGGATATTGCGCTTCTAGCTTTCTGATTGGTTCACTTGATCTCTGTTGTCAACACATATACCGTAGGACCAGAAACCCATAAGGGTTGAAACGTGTTACGGCCCCTTGTGTGTTGGGAAACAAGCTTCTGAATATTCGATTTGCTAAGTACCATATTTGGAACAACAAGAGCGAGGGGTTTCCAAATATGGTACTTAGCACTGAAACATTCAACCAATCAGTTCGCACTGAATATTCGGAAGCTGTGAACGCACGTTACACGTTTCAACTCTTATGGGTTTCTGGTAGGACCTAATATGGAAACTGATTGCGTCAAGTGTTGCCAAGTTGAAAACTGATTGACTTTAATTTTTCAAGTGTCCAAGCGTTCAAAATTGAATGAAAATTTAATAAAACAATTATTCCATTCACGCTTGTTGGATATGACACTGGTTATAGCCAACTCATATCCAACGCACGTTCATAGAATTATTGTTAAGTAACCATGCAGGATTTGAGAATCATGTTATATTTTGTTGCAGGAAACCAGTAGCGATGTCCATTATTTCTTAATGCATGATTACGACAATAACAGTAAGTTGGACGGATTGGAGATATTCCAGAGCTTCCTTCATCACGACCATTCACAACATGGAGGTAGGCTGCTGAACTGAGTACCTTTGGGATGCGCCTGACTTGTTTCCATATCTCTCAGAATACACTTGGGCGAAGGGCGCCTGGTGGAGTTAGAGTAAGGGATCTCAACATATCCTCTACCTCTGAAATGACTATTATCGACAATTCGTAATTTTCCCTGGAATGACTGTTATCGTCATTTTAGATTACTCTGTCCCAGGACTTGTGGTAGCAGATGAAAAGATGAATAGAAAAGTGGCATCCCTGGACGGGATTTGAACCCGGAGCACTCAATGTGAAGGAAATGTTTTTATCCACTTAACAACTAAAGATCACCTGGCTGACAATTGCACCGATTATTTATCAAATCTAATTAGTATATATAAAATCATCGCTCAATAGTGGTTAAGTCTAGTGCTTGATTTTAAAATGTTTAGCTTTCTCTTAAGGTTTGGTAACCGACTTGTTTCTTAGCCGATAATAATACACGTTTACAGCGGCATTCGGAAGAAAAAATATTTTAATATTTCAAAAAAAAAGTGTTCTGTCAGTTAGCGATGCGGTAGTCTGGTGGTTGAGTGAAAGGGTTATTAATCGAACATCCGCAGGTTCGAGTCCAGCGAGTTTAGGCGTTGGGTTCGGATTTTAAAAATAGATATTCATTTCCCATAATCCTTATCAAGCGCTAAGCGTCCTAAATTGACGATAATAGTCAATTTAGAGAAACGTAGGAATTGTCGATAATAGTCATTTCAGAGGAAGAGGATGGGTTGGGATCTGTATTAGTTCCCAGGCGTCCATCGTCCAAGGGCATTTTGAGACATGGAAACGAGTCACTTCCGTGCGTTGCTAGAAATGCTGGTGCGGGTATAGAAAGAATATATACAGTCTCAAGGTACACGCGCTTTCCTTCTCTCGCGATATGTAGCCATGTTTTGCTGCTTATTCCGGATCCTTCCCAGAAAAAGGGACTAACCATCCCCATTTTTGTTCAGTTCAAAAATGCCTTGCCAGCTAGAGATTAACATTGCCCACTTCTTGTACCAACACGTATCTGAACTCCATCAATTACGCATTTCGTACTTGGTTTTAAATGAGCTACCAGGCAGGGGCAAGCCAATGAGAGCAAGAGTGATAAACACAATTATCACTGTATGCAGTCTTGGGTCCATAACATATATACATACTTGTCGTCGAAATCAGCCTTTGTAAGAGAGAAGGGATTTTCGCACTTATCTGGATCATTTAAGGAATTACCTTTTGTAGACACCTGAAATGAACGAGGTGGCTTCAACGGAATTGGAACCCGTGACCTCTGCGATACCAGTGCAATGCTCTACCAGCTGAGCTTTGTGAAGCAGGTCAATTTGTTTCCTAGTCTCCTCCGCAGATATCACGCAACGCTCGGGAGCGTTGCGTGACATCCAGAAAGACGGCTGGGAAGTAGACTATTTCTTCCCGTGAAAGGACTCGATGAATGAAATAAATGTCTAAATGCGAGGATCACTTCTCCCATGTATCTATAACCCGCACTTCACATGTATAAATTTATTTCAGTCATCAACTCTTCTCGTCTTCTGTAATTAAAATTATTGCTCGCTCAATCATTTTCAGGCGAAGAGAACACCAGCGCATCTCTTGAAAACGATGTGGCGAGTTTTGTGGACACCATTTTAGAAGACTCGGACTTTAACAACGACGGATACATCGACTTCCCGGAGTTTGTGACCTCCATCAGACAGCGACGAGCACAATCCGAGGGCGGACAACAAGAAAATGAATAGGGAATTGGTCGACATCAACTGGGGCAAAACCGCGACGAAAGGAGAGTCAACGTCATCTGTGTGGTTTCAGACTGAACATGGTTTCAACAGATATTCTATTTAAGGACTAACATTGGAGTCCACCGCTATTGGTTTCCCGTTTTCTTTGCAAGTACGGTGCTACGGAGTCGAAACTCTAAAAATCAATTTCTTGCTGTTTCAGCCCATCGCCCGTGTTTGACGCACTTACTACAAGGACAGTGAACGTAAATCAAAGTGGCACGTCTTCATCATTTCATGCATAATCAGTCGCGTAGCTGTTACAAAATTCGGTCGACTTTTAAATTAAATAATAAAATGTTTTTGGACTTAAGGTGGCTCAAACCAGTTGAACACTTGAAAGAGACGTTCGTATTAAAAGGATTGATACTACAACACTACATCCCTTAACAGCAATGTTATGGTACCATATCAAACACCAATTATTGCTGAAAAAGATTCAGTCATTTTTGTGACGTAGAGAGTTAACATGGCAACAGGAAAGCCCTGCAAAAACACCCCATATTGTGGAGCGGATTCAGAGCCACCTTAAATTATTGAAAATTTAAGGTAGCTCTGAATCCACTCCACGGAATTTTTTTAAACTTTGCAGAGAGTTTCATCTTGGCCTGCTAATTACTTTTGTGCAATAAAAAAATTGGTGTCACCGAGTTCGTTTTTCAGATATGAGCAACTAAAGCCCAAATATAGGGTGTTTTCCCAAGGCTTTCCTATTGCCACAGTAACTTGTTATGTCACAAAATGTATCTTCCCCTGTTGTCCAAGCGACCAGAGGCCAAGCATGTTTGTTGGTAAGTCACCAAAACTAAGGAAAACGCTTGCATAAGACTACGGCTCCATTCTTGGATTAGTTCCGCTGCTTCCTCGTTACAGCCATTAGAGAGCTTTAGATTCTAGGACGAGAACGACTACGGTACGAGATTTTCTCATAGAACAACAGTGAGCGCGCGCAAACCAGCGTCATTTTGGCGGGAAAAATGTGATACCGTCGTCATTTTAGTGCGAGGTTTTGCAAAAATGTTGTCGTGTCAAAACAAGTCAACAACACGGTAGCAGTTTTGGCAATTTTCGATCAGCAAAGGCTCAGTTACCAGCAATAAGAATAACTGAGTAACCTACACTGCTATAAACACAGAGTAAGATTAATCGCCCGGGTTATAAATCGTCCGGGTAAATCTTCTAAGTATTTTCGCTAAAAACGAACGGTCAACTCTCGTCCTCGTCCTAGAATCTAAAGGTCCCTATATTAACATGACAGTGGTGACGTCGTGCAAAAACTGAGAATTCTTTGATCTTTTATTTGAGACTCAGTTGGAGACTCTGATGTGGAAAATGAGCTGATGAACGAGGTAACTAATCTTCAAGCGAGATCAAGTCACCTCATTATGAATCGACTCCTTGCTTGAGCTGGAATCTGGCTTTGGTTTTATGGAAACTCATTATTTCCGTCCGTTTAACTCTCACAGGGATCCTGGGTTCGACGAAACACAGCCACAAGTTTAACCCCTTTATTGCGCGTCACTTTCTGTCCTTCCTCAGAGCTTTGATAGATTTTTTCCACCACCGGATCCTGTCCCTGTTCGTAATGGAAACACCACAATTATTCAAGAATTTAAAAAAATATCACTTTTCAGTTTTAACATGTCGGGAACGATCGCCGATTTTAACAGATATGTGGAATTGTCGCCAAGATAGCTCAGTTTTGAAGAGCATTGCAACAGCAGGGGTGGATCCAGAAATTCCAGAAAGAGAGGCCCGAAACTCCCCGCACATGCCCTCTATCAGAAAAATTCAGGTATATCTATCAAGGCAAAATTTAATTGAAATGCGCAAAGCTCTGAAACTGAACTAATCGTTACCTAAAGTAAAACCGCCTGGTGCACTCTATACCACTTAAAAGTCGGTTGGTTATAGAAGCTCTGAACTTTTTCACGTGTCTCTAACGTGACCATTGCTTAAACTGTTCAGTTAAGGCGAGGATCACTTCTATCTATAATACTACAGCCCGCACTTCAAATAACATTCCTTTCATCTTTTAAAAGTAGAGAAGCTGCATATCACAACATGATTGTCCCATCATCAAAAGGTAAGATGCATTGTTAAATAACACAAAAACCGTTTATACCAGCTCCTCCTCTCCAACTGGTTGGAATAATGGGTGTTCTGTGAAATGCTTTTTCATCCACTCATAGAGATCAGGAACATCCGTTATGGTGTACACAAGCCCCTTTAAATTTAAGAGAAAGAAGAATGCATTGTTATGAAAAAGTGTCAAACAGAATGGCTGGGAAAATGTCAGACCACAATTAGCACAATTCACTATTGTGAGGTTGCATTCAAACCACTTTTCCCTTTCAAAACGAATATCGATTGTAAATTTATTTGATATTCCCATTTGACTAATTTTCAATAATAATCCTTAATCCTGATAAAATCTGAAAGCCCCAGACTAGCTCTCACTGTTTTTTTGCACTGCCAAAAGAAAACAAAGTTAAAAAGTGCTCACATAGAGATACCTATCACGATACTAACCCCAACTGCCAAAACATAAGCATATTCAGCCAACAAAGTGGGACTGAAGGAGAAAAAGACAGAGAGATCAAATTACATAAATATATGATTTAAGAAAGATTTTCACAAATGTGATTGATTTATTAGGCAAATTCAGCCATTTACCACTCTTAGACACTAGGAAAACTAAAGTAGATCTATTTATTTACCACTACCAGAGGAGGCTCCCTACCACATGTGACATACACATAACCTAGGGAGAAATCTGTCATGTTACAACTGAAATCACAAGGGGTTGAATAGCTAAAAACACCATTTCATTTTACTATGATAGCTGATATATTGAGGCAGTGCAGCCCAGTTACTAGGGCACTTGCCTTGAGATTCAGATTTTGGGTTCAATACCCCTTTCTCACCACTCGTTGAATTCATTTGATCCTGGAACTCCCTTGTTCAACTTCTTGGCAGCACTTCTAAATAGGTCAAATGGCCAACTGGTTTGCCTCCGGCCAGTTGGGATTCAGTAATAATTTGTCACTCCAACATTTCACTGTATGACTCCATCTTTCACCTTATGATTCTCCACTTGTGCTTCTTTTGTTTAAAATGTGGATCAGGAAACAAGAAAAACATCTTTTGTAACTGCAACAACAAATTTATATATTATATAAGGGAAAGCATTACCAACTAATTATTATAAAAATAATGAATAATTCCTGAAATATGGAAAACAGGAGAAAATGTTTGTTACCCCTTTCAGTCCTAACGGGTTCGATACGATACCATGCAATATGACATGATAACTTTTGTAAGAGTGACTCCAATGTATTTTTATGCTCTTAATTCCAGATGATTTCACTTGTCAGTGGGAAACCCACTGAGGAGTGCTGCCTTTTTAATGACATCTGCTATGGTTTAGCTAGTCTTTTCAGATAATGACCATAAACAGTAGGCCCTGTCTCACAACCTGTCATTGTTCATGGCACTGTGGGATTCAAAACCACGCACAGTTTGCAAACATGAGGGCATGGAGTTCCTGGTGCTGTGGTCTGTCCTCTGTGGTATTATAGCTAGAGGGCTGTAAGTTAGAAAACTGTAAAGGGTTAATGGACAAATGGACAAGAGTGGAAATGGATACTGTTGACCCTTTACTCCCTAAGAGGTTGCCCATTGATGTGCAAAATTATACGGCACTAAAAAAAGTAAAATCTTTTTAAGTCACTCTCAGACTGGCAATGGGTAATCATTGATTTTAAATCTGACACCGATTTCTCTTCTGCACTCACATAAACTTCTGTTTTGATTGCTTTTGTTAATATGTCTTGCATTTTGAGAATAACCAGTGGGCATTAAAATAATATTGATGCTGAATCATTTGACAATACTCAAGGTATTTTCTTTCAAATTCAGATGTTCTCGCTTGCTTATGCTCTTAGTGAGCAAGCTGAAGGATCATGTCTGCTGAGTATTGTACATGGTCCGAATTAGAAAAAAAAAACAACAACAACAAGTGAATACCAAATAAAGGTGAAAATAATGTTGTGGATGGTATTTAAAACAGTGTTCAGAAAACACAAATCCTCCACACCTCAATTAAAACAAAAGGGTGTTTTTAACTTCACCATATAATTTGTAATAAAGTTAATTATAAGAACTTACTTGTCCCTTCTGGAAATAATTGGGTAGATACTTCATTGCATTGGTCCTTATAACACTGATGTTCTGATACTGGCCTGGATGAGCCGTTCTCAAAGCCATCACTCTGTCACTCACATAGTCACTGACCTAACAAACATTACTGGTAACTTATAAGGCTGCATTCTTTAATTGAGGACCACTTTGCTTAGTTTAAAGAAAGGAAAGGAAAGGAACTTTTATTTCAGTGTCAAGTTGTTCTAGCGCTGAAGCACTAATTGGGGACACTGTAAATTGAAATTAACAATTAACACAAATCAAGTCAAATGTTGGTTTTTGAGGAGAAGGGGAAACCGGAGTACCCAGAGAAAACCTCTCGGTGCAGAGTAGAAAAGCAACCAAACTCAACTTACATATGATGGCAAGTCTGGGAATCGAACCCGGCCACATTGGTGGGAGACGAGTGCTCTCACCACTGCGCCATCCCTGCACCCCCATAAGATTTTTCAGGACACCCCCAGTTGACGAGTAAAATCGTCTGGGCCCAGTTGTTCAAAAGCCGATTAACGCTAATCCCAGATTAAAAATTAACCAAGGAGTTCATTTCTCTATTCCCAAATGCTGTTCAATGCTGATCTTCGGCAAAACTTTACATTAGAAGAAGTAAATCTTGAAAAACAAAAATAAGCAAAAGAAACTTTCACCAAAAAGTTGAAAACATGAAACAAAAGTTTACGCTAATCCTGGATTAAGTTAATCGGCTTTCGAACAACCGGGCCCTGGCGTTAGACAGAAAGTCTCACTCCCAGGGGTCAATAAGTTAATTTTATTCTCACTGAAAACAAAATGGTTTTGCCTACGGCAATCCAAACACTAATGTTTGGGGCCAATCAATAAGCTACATACCATTTCCTCAACAGAAAAATCCAAAAGAATGTGTATGCTTCCAATACTTTATTCTTAATGTCCTGAAGAACGCAGTAAATGTCTACTCCAGCAAATGCAATAAAAGCTCAGTACTTCTTTCAAGTCTCTTATATGATTCCCACAAGTATCCTATAAGCACATTGGTAGAACAACTACCAATCAACTAACTATAAACCGCACACAGATTTTTCCCACATTGCAGTGTTGGAATTGGTGCTGTTTATAATTATCTCTTATCATTGTTGATATTATTAAAGACAAATTTTGTCCTTTTGCTTGATGATTGAATTGTAATCACCAACCAGCACTGACTTACCTCTAATTACTATAGAATTAAACATTGATCACCTAGTGCAAGATAACAGGACTTGGAAATGGAAGATCATGTTTAACTCATTGACCCCTGAACCCCCTCCCTCCCCTCCCCTCCCCTCCCCCCCTCCCCCTTCTCAATTATTGATGAGTAAAATTGTCTGGCATTAGACAGTGTAAAATCTAAATGTCTCACTACCAGGGTCAAAAGGTCAACCAATCGATATTCTTTTGTTCATTGTAACACAAAACAGAGTGCATGCTTGTGAATCTTGTGAACCTTAAGTTTGTAAAATTTGTGAAGTGAATAAAACAATAAGAAACTTTTACTTCAAGCGTGATTCATTTCATTTACCCAACCGGATTTTCATTATCATGTTGGCATCAATCAAAGTTAGGTAATCAAAATAACAAATATATATATATATGTCGAGTATTCTGAGTTAACTGTCTCTCTTCATTTAGTTTAATTGGCCCAAAAGTCTTTGATGTTGATTCATACCTTGAGTCTTATCTCCATTCCAACCATCAGTGTACTTGGAAACATTGGAGATAAATTAACTGTAAAACAAAGCATTAGACTATAATTTATCAAAAGTATAATGATAGAACCAAAGGCTTTGAATGATATCACTATGATCATAAGGTCTCATGCATGGCTTTTATGAAAAAAAAAACTATGAAGAAAATCAGGCAGGTACGGTATTTTTTACAGGTCACAGGTCAGGCTTACAGGTCATTGTCTTAACATCACTCAAGCAACCCTAACCACTCTTCTTATGTAACTTTAGGCCAAAATAATAGTTTTTAGGCCTAGGGTTAGCATTTATTAAGAGTTAACCTGACCTGTGACCTGTAAATGATACCTGCTGAAGAAAATCCATATATAACGAGTACACACAAAAGTAAGAACAGGTCATGTTCGGAAGTTACAGCATGGCAGGATATACTGCACAACCTTGTTTAACATCAACTAAAATTTAAGCAGATGTGTCTGAGTACTTTTTTTGACAAAACTTGATCTCTGACCATAAGTACTTCTGAAGAGTCTCGATTCAAAACCTTATGTCTTTATTAACAAAGCTGGAACAGGTTGTTCTATTGCACAGACCTTGCTGTGCTCAATCCATATGCCAATGCTTACATACAATCTTTTTAGTTTACAGCTACCCCATTATAAATGGTAAAAATTAAGACTCATTAACAATAGATGTCCAGAGAAGCTGGCAGCTCAAAAAGTTGGTTGTTCCAGGAAATAATCTGCCGGGGGAAGGAGGTATCCACTACAATATGGGCAACAACCTTGCAGTAGCTTTTTGATGACAACAGACCCATATCACTCAATGTCCAAACAAAAGATTTTGCCCGTCAAACCTCTCATTCAGTGTGAGGCTGGACGGGCAAAGACAATGCAAAGACAACGCCTTTATTCCCCATGGACTCCAAAATGGCCGCCGAGTGATAAAGGTGAATAGGTGGTTTTCATGGTACATCATTGCCACCATATTGGTAGACGAAACAAAAGACCTCTCATTATCTCCCTATGTTTGTCCACCAGCAACTTCATATTAAATCAGTGTTATCTGTGTCTCTAGAGATTGGTTGCAAACCACCTATAAACGATACACTCCCAAGCAACAACCTCCTCCCCAGGGCCTTCTTGGCTTTCAATAGGGTGGCTCGTCTGGAGAAGACCAGCTGCAATGTTGAAAGTTGAAAAGTCCCTGTGGACGAGGTTGTTTCAGATAGTAGCACACAACAGTGAAACACTCAATGGTAAGTGCTTAAATTAAGCACTTACACTGTACCATTGAGTGTTTATTACCATTGTGCGAGCTTGAAGGTCTTGCTTGACCCTGCAGGAATCCTCCATCAAAGGTCAAGCTCATCAACAGCAGTACCATCATAAATACCATAATCGCAATCATCATCATCATCATACCTAACAGGCCACCATAGCCACAACCAATGTCTGCAAACTCTACTTTGGAGATTGTGTTATCTGATGAACTCCCATTCGTTTCAGCTTTCTCTGAATAAAAAGCAGGAAACAATGTCCTCCAATCCATAGCATCTGGAGATACAGGACTGTAAAGGAACACAGGACACAAATATGATCACTGCTTGCGGCAGGTAAAACACAGGTCTCAGTTCACAGGTCTCTGTTTTCCCAATACAGAAACCAACCTAAACATTCATTAAAGCTAATTTGAGCTAAACAACAAGACGTTTTAGGCCTAAAGTTAGCTTTAATGAATGTTTAGGTTTGTTTCTGTATTGGTAAAACAGAGACCTGTCACCTGAGACCTGTGTTTTGTACCTGTCCCACTGCTTGGGTTGTACTAAAGCTTTAAGAAAATAAAGTTGACTTTTTAAACTGAGGAACAAAAAACAAATGACTGGAAAGGAATGTGGTTAACTTGCATATTTGGTCCTGAAAATGATAATTTGTCTCTCATTTGTTGCACAGCGAAGGGCGTGTCTCTTTTATGGTCACGTGCTTGCAAGTCATTTATACTGCTTGATTTCTTAAAAAGAAGTGACTTTGAATCATCCCTGTTTCACTTTAATAATTTCCGACACCTTTGGTCCCTGACGGTAATACTCACTATTCGAGAGTGTGGTCTGCTATGGGGTTCGCATGGGCCCTTTGCCGGTAATACTTTTTCTGCGGAAGTTCCGCCATATTGGATCTTTGAACTGAATCTCCCAGAAACCCTTGCAACATTGTTAAGTATTACCCAGTGTCCTTCGCAATCGAGGCATGCTTGCAAATCCAATATGGCGACGCTAGGAGACGAAGATAAAAGCAGTTCTGCTTCCAGCGAAAGTCGCTCATCGAGTTGGTACTATGTACAGGTAATTTTATCGTCTAAAGTAATCTCCATAACGTTACCGCGAAAAAGACAGGATGCGAAAATTGGTTGTGTATTGAAAAAACGTAGGTAGAAATTCAACAACAATAATAAGGATTTTTTTTTATCATTAGCTTATTAACTCAACTACGTATGTCATGAAATTACTCAAATGATTTCATTTTCAGCTTATGTGTCGAAAGTATATTTCCGAAAAAAGTTATTGATCGGATCAAAAACGGAGTTTGTGAAAATTCAAGCTTACAGTAATCACCTAAGTAATTATCTTGACATCATCCAGTTTTCTTCCTTTGCTGAAATAAAGCTAACCAGAGCTGTTGTGTGATAATCACGGCTTGCCTTTTCCAGGACAACACCTCTGCAGTTATTGATATAGCAAATACCGATGATCTCCAGTCTGAACCTGGAAATGGCGAAAGGTCTGTTTTCATTCATTTTGTGCTAATAAAAATGACAATATTATTACTGTAGCATTACATGTTGGACGGGACTAGCCTGAAGACAGCTGGGCTAGATTGCAGAATTCCCGGCCACAAGAGATGGACCCTAAAAACACTGCTGCTGCAGTGCTGCAGTCATGGTGTTGGAGATACATGTACCTTGTTCTTTAATCCATGAGGCAAGCACCGTGGCACCAGCCATTCTACTCAGCTTAGTTTAACCTTAAGTCAACTAAGGCACCATCGCACTGCGGTAGCAGTTATTGGGCTTAACTCAGTTTAACCTTAAGTTGACTAAAGTACCACAGCACTGCTACACCATCCATTTTACTCACTTCACTTTAACCATAAGACAACTAAGGCACTGTGGCAACCAGCCATTCTACTCAATTCACTTTAACCTTAAAACGTATGAGGTACTGGGGCACCAGCCATTCTACTCATTTCACTCTAACCCCGTTTGTTCACTTCGGCACTGCAGCTCACGTCCCAAACATGATGCTTTTTTGTGGACGGGTATTCTGCAATCGCTCCGACAGCTGTAACCAATGGTTGAAATAAGTGCAGACAGTGGAAAAGCATCTGCTGCTTCACTCTGAGAAGTCAGCTACTTTTTTCCCCCTAAAATGAAGTAATTAAATTCCTTATGACACTGATGTTTTTCTCCGTTTTTTAACTTTTTCTTTAACACTTTCCCTCAGGACTAAGAGTGACACTTGTAGATTTTTCTCTGTCTAATGCCAGACAATTTTACTTGTCAATGGGGAACTCTTCAGGGGTGAAAGGGTTAAATTAAATATTTATAGTGTCTGGAGTAGTACAGTACTTCAAAAATGTTTCCGGCCTCATAGTGTATCAACGCCTTTAAAGCCCACCGCACACGGTGAGGAAAGAGCTGAGCAAACTGCCTCGCAAGGCGGTTTGCTCAGCCATTTCCTCACGTGTGCGGGGAACTTTTGGTGAGAAATTTGCCTTGCGAGGTCATGAGGATAAAATCAAACATGTTTGATATTTTTCACCTCACGAGGCAAATTCCTCATTGTGTGCGGCCATCGTGAGAATAGAGTTGAGCTTGGTCAATCAAGCATCCAATAAAAATACATGGCATTCTCATGTGACTTCAGTGACATCGGAATTTCTTCCTCCCACACCATCTTGAACCGCCGGAGTCACGTGAATATGCCGTTTATTTTTATTGGATGCTTGATTAAACCAAGCTCAACTCGATTCTCACGATGGCCGCACACAGCGAGGAATTTGTCTCGCGAGGCAAAAAATATCAAACAAATTTCTCACCACAATTTCCCCGCACACGTGAGGAAACGGCTGAGCAAACTGCCGCGCGAGGCAGTTTGCTCAGCTCTTTCCTCAAGTGTGCGGCGGGCTTAAGCTGGCCTTTGATTTTTGACCAAGCCAGTTGGGTCCTGGTAACTAATGATGTCAAAGAAGTCAAGTATGTAATTCCATGGGTAACATCGTCTGACATTTCTATAATATTGTCTGACATTTCTGTAAAGACTTAACAGGAAGCTCTATATTTTTGACAAGACTTCTATTCTTATACTTTTGTACATTTCTTTCAGATTGAAGAAATGCAATCAAGTTATTTCTTTGACGTAATTAGTTACCAGTAGCGAACTGGCTTGGCGAAAGGTTTTTGTGTATAATTCAAACTCCTGCTAAAAGCGTGGATACACTATGAGGGAAAAGTTAAAAAACCGGAGGAAAAAACCAGCATCATAGGGACTTTAAAGACAGATTCTTTCAAGCCTAAGATCACAATTCATTTCACAATTACAGCATTTGGTTACTCTACTCAAACTAGCTGCCAACTTCAGATTGTATGTCCATCGCTCTCTGCACACAATAAGCCACAATTAGTGATATTATGCCATGTGACCTACATATACATTAATTTTGCTGGAGTAGTGGACCACACTGAAGTGTTCAGGCATTTCAATGTCCCGCTGAGTTCATGAACGAAAGTTGTGTGACAGGCTCCATGTTTGTCATCAATTTATCCAAGAAAACTTGAAAGCCAACACTTCTTCCTCTAACCAGAATTGAACCAAAAATGACCTCCCACACAATGGTATAATGCTTTACATTTTCTGTAACTGATGGGGATTTCATAGTGTAGACTTCTCGCCAGACTGCTTTATGGTGCTTGTGTATCAAAATAACACACACAATTTAGTAAACTAGTTCCTGCAGGACACAATGAATGATTGACCACAGGGTCAGGGTGTACATCTGCATGGCGTTCTTCTCAAATCTTCTTAACAAGCCACACTACACTATTGTGAAACAGCCAAAGCTACACTGTAGTTGTTTGTTAAGGAATACTAATAAATTCAACCTTTTCCAGATCTTGTCATAAATCCAACACTTTCTCCAGTCCTGAGGTCATTAAGGTCTACAATTTGCTTTTAAAGGTACCCTAGATTGTCCCATAGGGTAGTCAGTTATTGGATCAGCAGAACTCAACTTGAAAGCCTATCCGTACTCAATTTTGATCCTTAAGTTATTAAAAATCTAATGGAAACGTGCTCCTTTTTGTGTGGTTTCAGTCAGGAGGGCAGTCCAAGCAGGCAGGGGGTCTCAGAAACCGAGTTCATGGAAAGGATCAGAGAAAGAATGGCTCAAGAGGTCGGGGGCTATGTAAGTACATTTAAAGTTTGTGAGAACTCAGAAATTGTGATCCTACAGCATCGATTAGTAGGGCATGTGTGCCTGGCTATAAGCAATGAGACTTAAATAACGTTATTATTATTATTATTATTATTATTATTATTATTATTATTATACAATGTCAGATTCCAAACTTGGGTACATTTAACCAAGATACTGTATTGTCATACTGTATTGTCACACCATAGACGTGCGGAGATTGTGTGGAAAAAATGTTATGTAGTCTGTTCCAGGATCTCAAATTGTGTGGAGGGGCTCGATAACGATTATATTAATCTTCCCCAGAATAAGAGGTGTAGCAAGTTACAGGGTAGTTAGAGAAACAAGGGAGAGTGGTCCTTTTCTACTTGTCCTTGTTCTCTCTTTTTTTGGTCGCAATCACAACAGTATAAATCCTCACTATATGAATAGTTGGAATAGCCTAACTTTATATAATTATTTTTATTTATGGCATTGCAGATGACTTTTGTTGCTCGTTGTAAATACTTAAGGTGCTGCAAACGAGGAAACGTTGCAAAAACATTGTGTTTCCTCAGTGCGCAAATAAGGAAACATTTGCTGAGGAAGCAAATTGTTTCTGAACATACATGTATTCAGAAATATTTTTTCTTGTGTGAACTGAAGCAAATTTTGCTTCCGCAACAAATGTTTCCTGGGGCCGCAAAGGGGGGAACATTTGCTTCCGCAACAATGTTTCTGCAAACATTGTTTTCTCATTTGTGGGCACCTTTAAGGTACACGTACTCTCCATGCACATGTAGACAATTAAAAAAACAAAAAACTTGTGACTGACTGGATGAATTGTATTCAAAATTTTACTTGCAAAACAATCCTTGTTAGCTGGCCCCTGCCCCCTACTCCTCTCCCCCCCTTCCCCCCCCCCCTCACCTAAGATTCCAAAATAATTTTTATTTGGTAAACAGCCACAACATTATGAGGCATCATGTGATAGTTTGCAATACAACACATGCATGATTTTATGTTAGTATTACTTAATATCTCTCTTCACATCTTCTAGGTATGGCAGGCCAGTAAGCAGTCAGCAAAGAGAGCCTTCGATCTTTACGCTAACATAGACATACTTAGACCTTACTTTGATGTTGAGCCCATCGAAGTCCGCAACAGGTAATGTCAGCAACTAAGTAGATATTATAGAAATTACTTTTTCGTGAATTATTACAAATCTTTGGTTGTTTTGATCTGTAAACAAACTTATCTAGTTCCTAGGAAAGATATGGCATGAAATGTATTTGTCACCTTTTTAATGATCAGATAGAAGGAGCCAATAATCATGAAAATCAATGATTGAAACAGTGCCCTGTGGGCAAGTTATAGCAAGCATGTTAAACTAGCTCAAAAAGACTACAAGAGTAGGATTATTTTCATATACATGTATAAAAAATTGTGAAATGACAATAATAAAAGTAATGCATTAGTTGAAGATTGTATGGCCGAGACATGATGGCACAGAACTGCGGACATAAAATGTAATGCAATGCTTGTTTGAACTATCAAAAAAACTGTTTTCAGGTGTGGGCAAATTTAATTGGAAAGCTTATGATACTTGAGTCCACTTGCCCATCAGTCTAGTATAGGTTAGAATCCACTAGCCCAAGGCTACGGGACATGACTTTCTTTTCATGTTGATTGAAAGAAAGGGGAGGAGGTCATCAAAGTTGATTTCTGTTGAGTCTAATACCCCATTCATACCAACAAGACATGTTTAGTTAGCGTGGGTTTAACAAAATGTCGAAAAATGAGATTCAGGTAAGTTTTCTTTTTCTTGCCAATGAAGTGCTATTTCAATCTTGTGTGGCAGACAAATGGTATCCAGTGTGTGAGAGTTAATACATGCTTTGATCTGTGCTTATGCTCCATTAGTTAGAAGGTTTTTCTGGGAGACAGGGATTTTGAAAATACATTAGAGTACAGGATCATTGCTATATGGGCATTTTTTTCGAAGTAAATTTGAAGCATACTTCTGTTAAATGTTTTTCCTCATTTCATGCAAAGATTTGGTGCAAATTGAACATGAAGGACTAGTTTTTATTTATCTTAATTAAACAAAATTTCTTAAATTCTGGCACATGTAACTTGAGTATTATGTGTAAGATAATAATATTAATTTTAATAATTCCCCTTACAGATTGTTCTATTCATTGATCCCAAAATTTCCATCAACAGCATCACCACAGGTAATTAGTTAAGTGTTCCTTCAAGTAATCTATGACAAGTTGTGAGTTTTATTTTAGAGATTTCACTTTTAGTGACTGTGATAATTTAATGATCCTCAAACTTAGCTGGACAGTTTAAGTAAATTATTGTCTCATAGACAGGTGGTTGGATAATAATTTTTTTTACCACAATTGCTTATAATCTCTCAATCTGATTGGCTAATTTCCCATTGTTGATTATCGTGTAGACAACGCTGTTTGTGTCATGCTGGCGTCAGTTTGTCATACAATGTAATACCGGTAGCCAATCAGGAATGCTCATTTTGGGAAATAAACCAATCATATTGTGCAAAAGTTTTAGACAACGCTTGTTCTTCCTTAGGATGCTTTCTAGCCTGTGTAGCAAGCATTTCTTTTCGACAAAAAGAGCTTCGAAACGATTTTCCGCAAACTGGCCGCACGGAAGTTGGTGCAAGAGACTGAAGGAACGCTCTCTTGCCCCAACTTCCGCGCGGCCAGTTTGCGGGAAATCGTTTCGAAGCTCTTTTTGTCAAAAAGGAACACTTGCTACGCAGGCTAGATGCTTTCCATTTGACAGAACTGACCGGCCAGATCGGGCATTTGGAAGGACTAACTCTACAACGCTTTCAAATAATCACACTTCAAGGATGATATATAGCCCTCCAGAATAATACGAGGGATTATCATGCAAGTGTTCCTTCGAATTGTTGCGTTATCCTTGCAAACTGACAGGTTTGGCTGGCCAGTTCTGACAAAAGGAAAGCGCCCTTAGTGTCATGATTTTGGTCATGCTCTGAAATAAATCCTTTCTTTGACCCTGAATTTGTGGTAAAAAACAAATCGAACTTGGTTCAGCATCGTCTGTACTCTTATCGACAATGATATTCGTCATCACAGAGGTCAAAATTATTTTGTTGTGCACTCACTTGGCTGCGCTTCGTGAGTCCACATCATTTTGACCACTGTGGTGACGAACATCATTTTCGATAAGAGTACAGACAATGCTGAACCACTTTCGATTTGTTAAATTGTTTTAATTGTCCAACTATTAGTGCAAGAATCATTTTTCTCTTTAACCCATTGACTTAAGAGATTTTACTGTCAAATGCCAGACGATTTTAGTTGTAAACTGGGGGGGGGGGTTCTAGGGTACCTGACAAGGCAATGTGTTACTCAGTCAAAACTGCATCCCCTCCATTAATGTGAAACTCCGTAGAAACGAAGGATTTCTAACTTCTATTGCATGTATTCCCATTCCAGAATACGGTCAATCGAACGCACCCTAAGTCGTTAGCTATTCTTTCATCTAAAACAAGTCATTGGTCATGAATAAATTTTGATTTTGTACATGTACATGTAGGTCGTTTTAGTTTGAAATTTGGCTGTAGTGAGAAATAAGTACTTTCGCCATGTACATGTACATTGTATGTACCCAATTATTGAGTCTGAGTTTAAAAAATTGAATCATACAAAATTAATAACTGTAGTTGTCAGATCCATTTTCAAATGTGCCAACTAAAACAGTGATTGCAAAGGAGCACTGTCCAGATCATTTCCAGCATTGCTGTTGGCAGTTATCTGCTTAGGAAGTTTAATAATGGACTTGATTAATTTTGATTCACTACTTTTTGCTTTCTGTTAGCTGCAAACTGCTATGTTACTAGGAAGATTGATAACTAGGGAGATTGATTGTTAATATTGACCTGAAATTCCTATATTAAGAGTACATTCACAGTACAAGAACTTTTTCTACACAGACTGTTGTTGGTGAATTGTATGGTCCCTTGATGCTGGTTTTTACGATGATTGCCATATTACTCTTCAGTATGAAAACATCTGGTCACACGGTGGTAAGTCTTAATGAACGATGTGTCTCGTTCTTTGGCACTAGACAAGCAATAATAATTATTGTTATATACCTAGACTTTCACTCAACAAAATGAGCACTGTGATTGGTTGATTCTTGGTCACGTGCCCCTGATCAAAATCAAAGGAATCCCGACCGGGATACAATTCCGCAGTTGTTGCCCGCTCCGGATGTTTTGCTGCCATTTTCGAAGGAAAGTTTAAATGTATAACAAAGCACTTAATGTCTGGTCCCTCGGGAAACTAGTTAGTTTTGTTTAGCCTTGAGTGCTGATGTTTCCCTCGACTTCGTCTCGGGAAACATCAGGACTCTCGGGAAAACAAAAATAACTGTTTCCCCCGGGACCATACATGAAGTGTACCGTATATTACTTTATTGTTTGACACATACACCTCTTCCTTCCTGGGCATTCCCTAGGTGTATTATCCTTTGTGTTCCCCTAGTGTGGGGAAGTAAACAATAAAACAAAGAGGGATCAAAATAGGATTGTGGCAAGTAGGGGAAAAACTGGTTTCCCAGAGGAAAAAAAATAGGAACAGAGTAGAGAATCAACAAACTCAACCTACATGTTTTGCTGAGTCAGGGAATTGAGCCTGGGACATATACTGTAGGTGAAAGGTCATTAGTCTCACCACGGCAGCAGGCAGGGTCTCGGGGGTTTCTTATTTCTTGTTACTTTACATATCTCTAGTCTAAGAGGAGCTTGCATATCAATGGCAAAAAAATCTATAAATATGAAAAGAACAAGAGATAGTCAAATGATGAGATCTTGGGGACAAGAACTTTGGATTTGTCTGTGACTGCTTCGGGAAAAAGGCTTGCTTGAACTTTGGAAAGATAGCAGTGCAGTTTCTTGATAAAAACAACGTTCTAGAAATGGGGAATACAGTGTTCCAGAGAAGTTCCAGATTGCCTCAAAGGAAACTGTAGGGTCAAGGTTGGGTCAGAAGCAGTGGCTATTTGTACATTAATTTTTCCGAGGCTTATCCATTGGTTTGCTTTTATCTTCAGCTTTATCAGGTTTTGCCCCTAGACCTGTCTTTATCTGGAACACTGGGACATCAACACGATAGGGGATTTAAATGTCCGTTTCCCCTTGGGGAAATTTTAATAAGTCCACCCCCTTCCCTACCCCCTCCCCCCCCCCAAAAAAAAAAACAAAACAAAACAAAAACAAAATGGCCATTGAATGGGGTCAATTTGACAGAAAAACTCATTGATTTATGGAGCACTGTTTACTTCATTTATTTACATGTAATTGATTTTGCATTTGTTATTTTGTTTGTAGCAAGAAGGCACATTGATGGGAACAGCTTTTGGTGTTTGTTTTGGATACTGGATTGGTGGCTCGGCATTTTTTTATTCTGTTTCTTTCATGTGCAACACTCATCTCACTTTTCTTCAGGTTCTCTCTTTGTCGGTAGGTGGTTGTCACTCTTCTACTGTGTGTACACTTACTTTGGCTTATTTATAATAACCCAAGATACATGTAACCTGTTATGTCCTATTCTTCCTCTCCTTATTATTATTATTATTATTATTATTATTATTATTATTATTATTATTGAGAGCGTCGAAACGTCAAGTAAAAGTTTTATAATCATCATCAATTTTATTGTTAAATCTATTAGAAACCAACATCTAATTATTATCATTATTATTATTATTTATAATTATTATCATCACACAGCAAACATTAGTAATGGAGCTCTTGTCATAAATTGCTCTCTCTATTGAGTCTGTGACCTCAGACAGAAAGGAGTGCAGATTTCCGCGATGTCAATACATGGACTTTAATCCCAAGACCTTCAAGGTGGCGATACAAATTCTTAGGAATGGAGCCAAGGGCACCAATTATCACATGAACCAAATTATTATTATTATAATTATTATTATTATTATTATTATTGTTATGGCAATTTAGTGTCAGGTGCCTGATTCAGGCATGGGGACTTGTGGCTGGGTTATAATTTTTTTATGTTGGGGTTAACCGTTCCCTGTTATTGGGTGATCATTCACTCCGTCTAAGTGGCCAAAAGTGGATGTTCTTGGTATCAAACCTTCACAAAAGGATATAATAATGAGTATCATTTGCCAATCCCTTGTTTACTTTTTTAAAATTATTTACTATTGATCTCAGACATTTGCGAACAAGGGATTTTTTTCAGTCCAGTTCAAGGACTGTTGATTTCAGTCTGTGGTAAAAAAATTCAGATCATGTGATAACATTTTTTGTGGCGCTGCGGTTTTGAAAACACCAATCATGTAACACTATTTCCGTTTTTCCCACGCCTGTGCAAAGAAAGAAACCTGAAGTATAGTTTCCACCTGATTGCACTGTTGTGTCTACTATACCACTTTGTATTTCCTTGGACAAGGCTGGCAAGGTAATAGCTTTGGCCGTTTTTTCTTGGCGTCAACATCATTTCGCGCTTTTCTCTTTGGAGAGAGCAACAGAAGATGGCATCACATGATCGGTATTTTTGAAACCACAGAACCACAAAACAATGTTATCATGTGATCAAATTTTTTTAACCACAGACTGAAATCAGCAGTCCATGCAGTGGGCTAAAAAAAGCTCTTGTCCACGGACGTCTGAGATCGATATTAGTTGTACTTATTCTTCTTGTAATTCTTCAGTGATCTGATGTGGCACTACTGTAAAAGAGGCCTTTGCTCCCAATAGTTCCACTGGAGATATGAATATCGCTAACATTGGGCAATTTTTCTTGTCATTGGGGCTCCAGCTCTTTGATGTATTTGATATGAAATGGCTCTTAACTATTTCAGGGGCGGATCTAGGGGGAGGTTGCAGGGGGTGCGCACCATCTTCCCTGAGATGACCTGCGGCTTTCTAATACAACTGGCATTCTGCAAAAAAAAAAGTCAAAAAGAACGTCACTAGTCAGCTACAGTGTATGCCATTCCTTAGGGGTTCACTCCCTCCTAAGAAAAATCCTAGATCTGCCCCCATATTTACCTGATAATATCAACATTATCTTCACTTCAGGGTTATGCACTATTTGGAAACGTTGTATGTCTTTTCCTGACTACCGTTGGATATCACCATTCTCACTCATTCTTTTATGCCCTTTGGTTGGTGTTTGGAGGACTATCAGCTGCTAAATTGGTGAGTTTTGTAAAGTTCTGTATTGTAACGCCAACTTATAGAAGTAGGGTTACATTAGGAGACAGAACCTTCCAAGTCACAGCTCCGGCACTTTGGAATGAATTACCGCGTGAGATTCGTTCTATTACAGATCTAGGAATTTTTAGGTGCCATCAGAAAACGCACCTCTTTAAGGAAGCTTTTTATTAATTTTTATCATGATAATTATTATCTTAACATATACTGTATATTTCAATTGTATATTTCAATTTTATTACAGTATACAGTGTATTTTTAATCAATTATTATTTAGATACCCTGTATTTAATTATTATAGATAGAAGTAACACTGTATCTTGTAGTCCACAGCCTTCTCAAAACTGGCCGGTCGACGGCTCAATGAGCCGCCTCCTGAGAAAGCTTGACCGTCTCCTTCCAGTCAGAAAATGCCAGACACAACATATATTTAGCTCTAACATAAAGTCGCTGGAGATATTATAAAAGCTTGAAAAAAGCTTGTTTGACGTACATATTGGCGTCTGCAATATTTTTTTGTGTCGTGCACATGAAATGTTTATTTAACTAACATTCTAGTATTTCTTGTTAGACTCCATGCAAGTGTCAATTCCATATGTGAGATTTCGTCACTTTAAATCCCCCATTTTGCACTAAATTTCATCTGAGAGTCTAAATTTAAACAATTCGCTAGGGGAGCATGCCCCCCAGACCCCCCTAGAAGCTTGCGTCCTTTGGGCACTCACTTGGATGCATTCAGCACCAAAACCGTCTTCACTTTCCTTATGACCTGCTCCCCAAAAATATTTTGAGAAGGCTGAATCCACTGCTCAAATATTACGAATTTGATACCTTGTGTCCTTTAAAATATTTTGCCTCTTGTATATGGGATCGAAACAAACTTGGAATTTACCAGCTCCTAAGGTAGCTTGATACTGTAGCCAACTTGGTAGAGCAATGTGTCAGCATGACTGAAATCAGAATGGTCATTGGTTTGAGTGCAATTCAAGCCTGGAGGTTTTTTCAAAGTTTCTTCCTTCATAAGAATTTTTTTTAAAATTATCATTCTCTCATTTTTGTACATATTTTGCTTACTGTTATAACTGTTGTGCTTTTTTTTTTTTTGGCAGGTCACCGTTTTCATGAGTCGCACATTTAATCGT
>OX421447.1:4831407-4843907 GCA_949126865.1 Montipora capitata
TTTGTAAACGAACGAATTGATATATGAAATGAATATCGAACCGCAGTTATAAACGCGATTTTAGCAATTGCATTAAAAACTTTTTTTTTTCCAGGCTTTTCAACGCAATTGATAAAATTGCGTTCATAACTGCGAGGATCATAGCTTCACTTCGTAACGTTCGTTTTAGGATTAGCGTTATTTTTAGCTTGGGTTAAATCCCGCCTGGTGACTCCCAGAAAAATTGGTTGGGGTGTGCGGCCCGCTTCCCGAAACCCTTACCTTACCCTTCCTTTGATACCCTATATCAGACCAGTAATTCAGCTGTTACACGGTTGGCGTAACAATTTGAAAAAAGCTTTTGTTGATGGTCTTATAGCCTAATGATGAAGACGTAGCTTAATGAAGGAAATGACATATGAAACGAATCATATACTGAACCGCAGATATAAACTCAAGTAAAACTATGATCCTCGCAGTTGTGGACGCAATTTTAGCAACTGAGTAAAGAAGTCTGAAAAATTCAAGACTTCAACGGTGAAGTGCTGAATTTTTCAGGCTTCTCTACGCAATTGCTAAAATTGCGTCCATAACTGCGAGGATCACAGCTCTACTTAAAGTGGTACTACGACCAAAAAAACAATTCTTTTTTTTCTTTGGATTTCAAAACTATGTTAACTAAACACTAACTGAGAAAAGTTTTAAGTTCTGATTTTAAAAAGACACCTGTTTATTTTAACTGGAATTTTCTTATTTATTGGTCCGCCATTATTAACTTTAAAATCTTGAGAGAGCTGAGTCGAGGAGAAAATGACGTCAAAGACTCACTAGTTTAAGAATGCAATGCGTGTGTACGCGGCCGAATTAATATGCAGCACGGGAGTTTCGGGCTTTCAGACTTTTAAACCCGTGTTTTGCATATGTAATAAATTGCGTTTACACGCTGAAATTTTAAGGTAGTGAGTAAATGACGTAATTTTCTCTAGATCCAACCCTCTGAGGTCCAATCGGCCAGTTTTGAACGTGAGTAATGGCGGACCGTGAAATCCAAAACTTACACTCAAAATAAACAGCCTTTGGATAAAACTCAAAGCTCAAAATTTTTCCAGTTAGGTGTTAAGCAACACGCTTTCAAAATCTGAAGAAAAAAAGGAAATGATTTTTTGATCATAGTACCACTTTAAGAAGTAGCTTGCTCTAAAAAACATACCCGATAGCCTAGTTTCGAATTGTGTAGAAACAAAAGAACAGAGTCGAGGTTCAGGGGAATAATTAGCATTTTGTTTTGTTCAAAACAAAGGAAAATGCAAATTATTCCCTTGAACCTCGACTCTGTTCTTTTGTTTCTGCATAATTCGAAACTAGGCTATTGAAGACTTCAACCCACAATTATACCCTATTACCCTATTTCAGATCAAAATGGTCTAATCGATACACCACTTCAGACCAAAACGGCTAAAAAAGCATACCCTTTGGGGCCGCACATACCCATATAGCCCATATAAGAGTACCCCCCTCCCCTCCCCCGATCTTTACTTAGCAGCAGACGAGTCAGCCCGGGATTCCGGCCCGTGCATCGCTTTCGGACGTTGTTGGCTCTTCGCTGCCTTCAGATACCGACCTTCCTCTCGGTACGACAGTGAGGGAGAGAAATATCTGCCCCTAAACCATACGAGACAGGCCCCTTACTTGCTCACAGCACAGTTCCGCCCTTTTCAATTTAACGTAAGATTTGGATCGCTTTAATATTCTTCGAAAAAGTCATTGTATCCTCCATATGGTACGCACTGGAGTCGCGGATTACAAACTGTACGCACGCGCCCTTTTAAGCTAATATACATACATAAATTTTATTTCATTTCGAATTTCAGAGTAGCTACCGAGAGCTAATACTTTCGAGACATGAAATTTAAAGCTAAAATACATAACAAAAACGGATATATAACTAAATATATTACATTTAAAGTTACATTAATTCAAAAGAAAAGCGCCTTGACAGAATGCGACCCCGGAGGTTTATTGAGGGACAGAATGCAATTTCCGCAAAGATCATAAGAAGAAGACCGGAGAGAAAACAGGTAACTATACACGAGTACGTGTTATGTTGTGATGTTCACTGATAACTTGAACTTCTGGTCGATGTATCTGCAGGATTAGTGATTGTGTTCCCTGCATTTTTTTCATGCCTGTAGTTTTGTGAACCGATCACAAGAGCCATTGTAGTGTTTAACAAACCTAAGGGTTCTTTTTTTTTTCTTTTCTTCTCTCGGCACATTAGCAATAAAGAACTTTATTTACTCTAGCCGGTCTGGTATTGCCTCGTCCCCAGTCGCTCGCTCGCGATTATTTTTGGGGTGTTAAGAAAAGCCGGGGCGAAAGGAGTGATCACTCCCTTCGCCCCCGCTTTCCACAAAATAATCGATCGCGAGCGACTGGGGACGAGGCATCTTTTTCCGACTTGGGAAAGCCTGTGGAGGAGGCAGGGTCTGGGATCCTTCGTTATGGCGAAAGGCCGTAAAACATCCAAAGCCAATCATATGCTTTTTAGAGATAGGACTCAACTCTTAACAACCTCTAATTTCATTGGATCCCTTTAGGAGGCAGCTCTATTGTTTTTACAGTCAGGGTCCATTGTTTCTTTTGTATTGTTCTTTGTGTCCATTGTTTTCTGAACCAGTCCCGTGAGCCGTTGTAATAGCTGTGTACCGACCCGCTTTTTATACTGTATATCCACAGGCAGTCTAGATGCAACGTGTGGCATGAGATAGATTGAGTACTATTGTAAGCACTTCAGATTTCTGCAAATAAACGTCGTTCATGCATGAATTCTTGAATCCTTCTGCCATCACTACAATATCTATCCACTTCATTATGGCAAAATTTCGCTAATCTGATTGCCTCTGAGAAAACATATTTTCGGATAACACAATGCAGAAGAGAGGAAGAGAGGTAATTAGGCAACAAACCAAGCATTCTGATTGGTTTATGTTCAAAGAAACTCACAGATAGTCAAAATTTAAACTTGTCGTTCATATTTAGACCTAAGAAGGGGATAAGATCAGGCAAGTGAATTGATAAATAGAGAGGATGTAGTGATGTCAGAAAGCAATGTATAACAATTCACACATGAACAACACTTATTTCCAAACGTTTTCTGTAAAACACATATTTATGTGGGCGGCCTGTGCCGTACTCCACGGGAAGATGGAAAACTTGGAAATGAGACTGTCAATCGTGGTTAATCGCAGTTTCTACTTTTTGGAAAAAAAAAAAATAGAAATTGCCTTTGCCTGCCGCGCGCTTTATGGAGTCCAAAAATGTCAGTCTCTTTTTCATCATTTTTGGTTTTATCAACGGAGTTGACAATGTGAATTGGCGACCGTACAGAGATTCTAAAAGCTGACGTTTCGAGCGTTAGCCCTTCGTCAGAGCGAATCTTGTATACTACTTTCCCACCGACGCAGCACCACAGTTTCTTTAGAAACTACCCCTTTCATTCTTTTTCATCATTAGCGAGCGTTAACAGGGGCAGATCCAGGATTTTCTTAGAAGGGGTGCACCACTAAGGAATGGCGTAACTGACGGTATTTTGCAGAATACCAGTTGTATTCGAAAGCCGCAGGTCATTTCAAGGAGGGGGGGGGGGGGGGTACGCACTCCCTGCACCCTCCCCTAGATCCGCGCCTGGAAACGGAAACGGAAGTGAACGTTTTCGCCTGCAAGGACAGTGGTCTCTCCCAGATTTTCAAACTGATCTCTCTACCAGTGAGAGAAGACAATATAAACGTGGTAGTGTGGAGACAGGTTAGTGTGGAGACAGGTTAAATAGGAAAACAGCTCTCCTCCAGTTGCCGTCCGGGGATCAAAAACGTCGCTTTCTTATAATCCGAGATTACTACTCGCCAAGAGTCCATTACCTAATATGTAGTAAGATTTACCCAAACTGACCAAGTCCCCATCAGCGTCGGAAAAGTGTCTGTTTTAAAACCAAGTTTTGCGGATAGTCCAAATGTTGTACTCAATTCAAATCCTTTGGGAATAAAACGTTTTGTTTCAGGTATTTCCATATCATTTGAATCAGTGAATGCTACATTACTATGCAAATACAATAAACAGAGAATCTCAACCCCGGGAGATTCGAATGGGGTAAAACATTGAGTTTTACCGACTTGGTATATTGTTTATTTCCCTAATACCAGATTCTTACTCTCGGGTAATGAATCTTGTAGTAGTTTCATGAAGTGGGGTGGCTCTTAACTACAGAAAGACAGTGGTTGCTAAGGAAGCTTTTTTAGACAAGAGCCATAATCAAAGGTTGCATGCATGAACGGCTCTTTGAAGTAACTGTTTCAATGGCATTCTCTCATCACTTCAATCAGAAGGCGCATGCGCAACTCGTCCCAGTCCTCTGTCGTGCGTTTCAGTGAAAAACATGTAAAAACTCTCGGGAAGCGAAAGAAAGAGGCGGTTTTTTTACCGGCTGGGAAACGTACCTTCATTTTTCGTAAACTGTGGCATGGAATTTCTATTTGGACAAAAAATGGAACTGATATTTTGAAAATTGTATGAAAGAGGGCCTTATGACGTCACAATTTTTTGAGAAATAATATTTCCTTAAATCCACGCTACAGATTTGCGTTGGAATGTTCTCATACTCTCGCGTTAAGAATTTGTGAAAAACATAGTTCCCTCGCTGAATTTTTAGGCATTTTCAATTTTGGTTACGTAATTTACCAGGAACGCATGGGTTCCTGGATTTACCAAAATGTGAGTCGAAAAAGACAAAGAAATGTTAAGTAGCACATACTTGGCGAAAAAGGATAACTGTTGGGTTTTGGAGACTTCGAAGGAGTCCATAGAAACAGTTTGGTAGTTAAGCACACGCTATCTACGGATACGGCGACGAAAACGTCACTTCAAAATATAACTTCAAGCTATTGTAAGTATTTCATGATTATTCCATCTTGTTTATATCATACAATATGGGCGAAGTATCCAAAAACTGGATTGGTACGGACGGATTTGAAGTAAAGAGTGAGACTGAAAGGTTCACTGTAGTTTGTCCACGTTGTCGTCAAAACCTTAAATTTGGTCATTTCACATACTAGTTTTGACGAGTACGGGAGAGAAACATTTAAAAATGCGTGCCGCACGTACAGCACGATCATTTTGGATCTTTTAACCAACAATATTACCGCTTTTTGGCGTTGCCGTAGCCGTCGTCGTTTCTTGCAGTCAAGCTAAGAAACGCTTGACAAGTAGTTTTGAAATTTGAGCTGAGTATTCAAATCTGCGAGCCAGTTTTGATCTTTGCTATCGAGATTATGAATTCCCGTTGATATTTCCTTGATATATCGCAAATACTTCGCTTTGAACTTTCCTTTTAATGTAAAATAAACATTGTTTGAAAAGTGAAAACTATTTCAAGCGTTTGATGAATTATTGTTCAGTTATTGTGCGTTTTTCGTATCAACTTTCGGAAAAATCTTCAAGATTCCGTTCAAATCTCGGAAGCTCCGAACAGGAATTCAGATAGTGCGGATACTGCCAGGGAATTTTGGTAACGCGTTTCATTTAGTGTCTTGGACACGGAATTACAACCCGTGACATAGGTAGCTCGACAGTAAACTCCCTATTTTCAGGGGAGTAGGGTACGGGAAGGGGGGTGGGTGAGGAAGTAGGTATGACTTTGCTTCAAACTTTATATATGACACATTTAACGTGTCTCGTGCAAAGCACAACAGTCTTCGTCACACGCTTTCAATATGGCCAAAATTGAGGTCTCTTTAGTCGTTATTTCAGTATGTTCTTCCTTTCTTGTGGGAAGTGTCCTGGCCTCTTCAATAAGCGGCCTTTTTGTGAAGGAAACGAGAAGCGGTAAACCACTTTCTTCTTCTTTATCATGGGATTCGGAAGCCGGAAGCTGCCTGAAGTTAAACTGTTCACTTGCAGTGAACGCTAGTGAAGCTGCAAAGTTCCAACATTTCATGGTTAAAAATAATGCCATTGCTATCTTCATGATCGTTACTGTTGGAGGCAAAACGGGTGTAAGAGGAAATTACCAGCTGAAAAAGCACTCTAATCTGTCCTTTTCTCAAATTCAGATTATACAGAAGTGGGCTTGGTTGCGAAACCAACGAGGAAGATTTCTGGCAACTTTGCCTTACGATTTTGATATTCTTTCGCTGACAACTTTGACAAGAGAAACCTTCAGTGTGGATCTAAATATAACTTCAACGCCTGTAGAATGTTATGCAAACTTGTCCAGTGATTGTTTGTTCAACTTGATCGCAGAAACTATCGTGGATAACTTGACTGGACGTGTGGGAAGTGTCTGCATGCGAAAAGTAAATTTCAAGGATTGTGATAAACTGAAAGGTGGGGGGTATAAATGTTGTGAACGGAAAAGCAATTCCTCATTCATTTGTGACGAGGAAATTAAGGATAATATATGGGTTAAGATAGCCATATGGCTGTTGTGGGCATCGTCAATCGTGTTTGGACTTTTTGCACCTCTGCTATTTAAGTACTTACCCAAAGGGTTCAAAAGAGGACCCAAATTAAGATCAAGGGCAGTTTTTTCCAGAACAGAATCCGAAATGTCAGATTCAGGGGCGTCAGTGCTAGACATGATGGCATTAAATTCACGTCAGGTGTTGTTTGCATTGGATGGAGGAATAATGGATGTTCTGCGGGAACAAACAGAGTCCGTTTTTCTGTCAAGATTATGCCGCTGCCTTTTTGTTATATTGTTAAGTTCTCTTCCTCTTCTGCAAGGATTTATTTATGTATGCGTGAAAAAAGAAGAAGTGGGAATATCTACGGGAAAGTTGCTTGGTGTTGGAGATGCATTTATCACCATGATTGAGAGTGGTAAGCGGTTTGCATTGGGTTTGGCATATTGCTTTTGCATTGCACTCATCTGCATTGCAATTGCAATCCCTAGAACCTTACCTGACTTTGCTAGACGGCTTTCAGGGAGGAAAGATGAACGCACATTTCTTGGATTCATTAAACCTGAAGGGTTAGTGGCCTCTTCAGACCAGCGAGGATTCCAGCTCATGTATGAAAACATGGTTTTTCATCTAAACTGCCTTCTTAAGGTCAAATTTTGGAAGTTTGTCTTCTTAATTGTAACCTACCCATTACAGAAGTTGTGTGGACTGGATGTTTTTGAAGAGGATGCTGATTTTGGCTCGAATGCGGATACATCCGAGAATGGCAGTGGCAATGAACTATGTTCAAAGATTTGTACAGGAGTCTTACTAGTCCTATTCTTTCCTCTTTGGGCTGTACTCATCACAACAGCTATTCTTCTATACATTTTTCCAGTTAGTTATGTGGCCTTCCGTATTTGGAAAATGCTGTTTCGGATTGAGGTCCAGTCACCGTGCTGTGAAAGAATCCCTTCTTTTATCAAGATAACATCCTTTCCCATTTTGTACGTTATGTTTATAATTTTTTGCATTTGCGTAGAAGCATCATATTTCATGTTGGCAGTCGCCTTTACCTTCAATATTATGTTTCTGGGAGGCGTAACAGGTTTTACAATCATGGGCCTTCTATTTTACATAGATGTCTACCTTCCTTATATTGTTCTTGGTGTTTGGATTGCCATATACAGCATAAGGGGTGTAAACAAATATTATGCACAGTTTACAAAACTGAAGACCACTGTTTTTGAGGAGTGTGAAAACTATGATAATATCACAAAAGCAGAAGCAAACATTCGAGATACCTTCCGGGGCCCTATCGCTGGCGACAGGCGAACAACATCAATATCTTCTCTTTCAAGATCAAAGTCAGAGAATTTCCTTGTGTCTGTTGATGAGTATGGTGTTCCTAGCATCCCCCTGGATATATTCCTTGCTTCATCTCATCAGCTTATGCCCTTCAAACGAATCTTCCTGGCAAAACTTTTGAAGGTGATAGCTCTTGGAAGCTATCTTGTGGTGTTATTTTTATTTGTCATGTCATTGACAGAGTATAATGCAGCTGGCACCGTTGTCCAAGCATTAGCTGTTTTTCTGCTGGGTGGGTTGCCTTTGTTTGCTTTCCAGAACTCAAATCATACATCCCAAGCAGAAGAGATCAGAGCAAAAAGTTATGTGAAAGATTTCATCAAACAATATGCCAAGAGGACATTATAAGCTACCATATACTGTGCGATGTGTGTTACAAAATGTAAATGATCAGGAAAGGAGACAAGCCATGCACACATGCAATGTTCTTCAACTAGTACAACCAGCACAAGGCTGAGGGAATAATAGTACAGTCAAACCTCAATTATCCAGACCTTCATTATCTGGCCTTTTTTTCTGGTCCCAATTGTTTGTTATGAATATCAATTAAGATGTACAAGAATGATTTTTCTACAAGTAAAAACATCCTTTAAAATTGCCAAATGAAGCAGAAGTGCATTCTACTCTTCTTTAAAGCAAAGTGAGTTTAATATTTTTTGCATGTACCAGAACTTGAATTTAGAAATTTTGCATGCAGTTTAGTGGGAACTAAAATACTTTTTTGTAGGATAATTTATCACAATACACTGTACACATGTATTAAATCGGGCTGTTTTTAACTGAATGCATTCTGCTTTGATCTCATTAATCATCATATTTTCGATTATCTGGACTATTTACTTGCTGTCCCAATGAGCCCGGATAATTGAAGTTCGAATGTTACGTATAAGTTCATTGTATAGCTTTCCACAATATTATTTTTCAGAGTGAAAAAAAATTAATATTGTTTCGTGGGTCTTCATTGTTTTGCATTTTATTTTTGATGCACATATATCCAAGCTATTAAATTGGAAAAGACCATTTCATAGAAAGAGACAGTTATGGAGTATTTGCACAAGAATGAGAAAATTGTTAACTTTGTCAAGTGCCTTTTTCAGAAGTCCTTTGATCTTCCAGACTTCAAAATGATACTTGCATGTGATTAACCCATTGACTCCTAAGTGTGAGAAGTGACAGATTTTACTCTGTTTAAACACCAGACAATTTTACTCATAAATATTAGGGCAGTTTAGGAGTGAATGAAAGAAAATCGCATGGGTGGGTGGGTGGGTGGGTCGTGGGTGGTGGGTCGTGTTTGTTTGAAGATAAAAAAAGATATATATTAGCTCCCTCAGTGCTTGGTGCAAATTTGTCTAAGGTCTTAGGTCTTGTCTGTTTCGAGAATTTCCATTCGTTCATAAAAAAAAGGGTTAGGTTAGGGTTAGGGACCCACGACCAACGACCCACAACCCACGACCCACCTACCCACGCCGATTAGACACTCTCTGAATGGGCTTAAAACAGAGTGTAAGCTATCAGTCTGGCTCTCAGGACTGAATAGGTTAACCTTGTAATAGTCCTTTTCACAAATTTACAAATTTAGCTTGCAGTCGTTATGGCTTGACTGATGATCGCCATACTTCATGAAAGTAATCTCAAATATAGAAGTGCTTTTTGAGAAGCATTCTCGCTATCCACAACCGGAAGGCAAAAGTCTCAGTAAAAAAACTTGTGGAAATGTTTTATTGATCAGAAAATCATCTGCAATTTGAGTTTCCAGCAATCCCAGATTAGCTTAAACTAGACCCAGTAATGGGATGCCAATTATCAGCATCTCTGAGGGGCACTGTTTTACAGAAATCAGTAGAGACATTATTTTCTCACTATAGTTTATTGCTATGTTATCCTCTCTAAGCCTGCAGGCAATTTCATCAGCATTATTGTACCATTAATATTATTTAATCAAGTCTCATGGACACTAAATGATTATTTTGTCTGATTAGTAGGGTGGATAGAATAATGATTAAGAAGGTTTTGTATCATTTTCATCCTGTAGATGATTTTCGTAAGGTTATGTGGTTGCTGCGAGAAAGTAAATTGTGCATAGAAATAATAATATTATTGTTCAGGTTTGGAAAAGTATAATATAACTTATGAAGCATTATTTGTCTTGCTGAATATTGGCTTTTATAAAAACAATGCTTCCCGTTGTTCCTATGGAAAATCCATTGTCTTTGCCCCAGGAACCCGTGGTGAAGAGTGAACAACTCCCATACTAAACGTGTCACAGCATTTTTCCAGATTGATCTATTTTAAGACTACCTTTCTTGTAAAATACAAAGGCAGTTCCGGTGTAGTGACGCCATGACGTCAAGTTAGTTTCTTGTGATTGGTCATCAGGCTCCTGTGAGTCTCATTCGCAGGAAATTCAATCTAAAAATAAATCAGTCTGTTACAGGAACACAGGCCTGTTGTTTGCTCCCAGTCATGGGCTCATGCTTTGTCTTTTTGCTCTCTCAATCAATTTGGACTTTGCAACTTTTCCTCATTACGTTAGTCATGCACGAGGTTTTTGTATCCATTTACAATCATTTCCAGCAACTTTTGATTGTCACTGAAGATTTCTGTAGGTGTTCCAAGGAATCCCAAAAGCAAATAAATGATTATGTTCAAGTGCGACTTCTGGTGTTGCTTCCTCAGATATTCAGCTTGTGATCAAATTAGACATTGGTGCATTTTGCCGAAGTATTCGGACTGTACAATAAAACTCATTCTTTTATTTTAATGATTTATGACTTGGAATCAAGAATTGTGATTCAGGCATGAAAAATTGTCCTGTCTGCATGTGGTTTATGTTTTCAGTCCACCAGGCATAACAGGGGTGCAACATGTGCACTGATCATCAATCCCATCCAAAGAGGAACAAGCTGACCTAATTTGCAAAAATTCTGTAGTGAATTCTTCACTTGCAGTGGTTATCAGTTACATGCACCCCTCAACGACTTTTTTTCATATCTTGAAAGTAAAGTTTAGGTTGACGGCTATCAAATGTTTCCATGACGATACTCCTGTTTTCTTGGCGGCACTTGAATTAGTCATGGAAACATTTGATTGACGTCTGGACCTAAATTTTACTTTCGAATATGAAAAAATGTCCTTGAGGGGCACGTGTTACTGATAAGCGCTGTAATATTTATGTCAATAAAATTTCTCCTTTTAACAGATGTTTCCAGATAAATGATTTCCCCAACGGACAATTTTCCAGGGAGTTACAGGCTCTCCATCTCGCCTCCACCTGAACTAATAGAGGGAGGGCTGGACTCTAATTGGCGCGGGACTTCGAATATTTTTCAAAGACATTTTTGACTTGACAGTTGATTTAGAGTTTATCCTTATGTTATTCCACTAAAAGGCTCATTGCATTTTCGATGGGCGTAAACCAGCTTTGGAACATACTGGAGCCAGTCAAGAGAAGCGAAAGTCTCTCTTCTCTCCGTAATAAGACGTTATGTGTTGATTTGAGTTGCTGGATTTGTGAGGCGCGGTGTGCGAAAGGACTAAAGCAGAACGTAAGCAAACCGCATCTAAGAAATCTTTTCTTCCGACTGCTTCATTTGACGCGGCTAGGAGTCAAACTTGTGTTTGTCGTGGATGGAGAACCTCCTGAATTAAAATGGGAAGCCATTTTGAGAAGAATTCAGGCCAGAAATGCCGGGCAAAATTGGCGAACAAAGAATTCGCAGAAAACTGTCACCGGCCATGGATCCGGAGCTCGGGTTAGGCGGTCACACTTTGATGTTTGGGTCCGAGAGGTGAGCTTGCCTTTTGAAAACAACACTTCTTCACGGGTTCTATTAACACCAATGACTAACGCCACTTGGCTCTGGACTCAGAGAGGCGGGTCTACAACATACGTCACATTCCACAGGTCAAGACTAGATTTTAGTCCCAGCTCCACTGATAAACAACTAAACCAAAGGTTTTCCCCATACATTTGTTGTTGTTTATTTATCTGTAGCACAGTGACATATAGGGAAGGTATGTATCCAATGGACATTGCTTTTGTTATTCAAATGTGCCAATCACAGGAACAAAGGACCCTTTGTTTTGGCAGCCAATGAGGCTCTGGTTGACTCATTAATGACAATAGATGACGCCAACAATATCTTCACTATATGTACACTGACCTGTGACTGCTGCATTTTCTGAGGGAGGTTCCATGGGACAGCGAAGTACCCACTGTCTGAGGTCTCATGTCAATGTTTGGCTGGCAATAGTGACATGTGATTATGTAGTTCAAGAGAATCCACAATCATGTTTGTTTTAAGAATCCATCATTCAGAAAATTTGTGGCTGACCTCTTCCCCTCCCAACCTTGGGAACTTACAGCCCCCAAATTAGTGAAATCTACTTACATCATCCAGCTTACATTGTACGTCATCCATACACTTCCAACTTTTGGGATAACCAAATTTCCTACCAGCTTTGTTATATATTGCAATCACACAGCAAATGACATAACAGGGTATTGTTTTTCAGTGTCGCAAGCTGTTGGAACTCGTTGGTGTCCCGTGTATTGAGAGCAAAGGTGAAGCAGAGGCTTTATGTGCCTGGCTGGATCTTCATCAGGTAGAGTGGGAATATAAGTTTAAATGAATGAGAGAAGTGATGCTCACACTTAGCTGGACAATGTAAGCAATTGTTGCTTTTTATAGACGTCGCCTGAAAAATTCAGGTGGC
>OX421447.1:4853907-4856407 GCA_949126865.1 Montipora capitata
AGATAAATTTTGAAAACGTGTTTTTCCATTGTTGCGGTTGTTTTGTACACCTTAAGGCTCATGGGAAAGGAATTTCATCAAAATGTTTAACGAAAGTGGCGGAGCAGTGACTCAGTAATTCGGGCCTATTCCACAGATCAGTGGTTTTTGTAGTATTGCTCCTTTTTTACACCTTAAGATGTGAAGTGGAGAAACCAGTTCGGATCCCTACTTTCATTCACACCTGATGAAATGCATAATATACTCAAAACATGAACAGATTTGACAGAACTCTCACCTGTAAAATAATACTTTAATTTTTCAGCAAAGCTCTTAAAGACAAGAATTTTCCTCATCATAAGGTTAGGCCAGTTATATTGAAAGAAATTTGTTTATTCTTTCAACAAACTGTTCTTTCCATCACATCTTTCAATAAATAAGTGGCACATTAATTAATAAGCCATGATTATATGGTCAATTTCTAATCTAAACTGGGGTTGGTTTACATGTATTGGACTTAATGACTGAGTTACAGACAGGAAAATAGAATTTTGGCTTGTGGTCATGGCATGCACTGTAAAAACTGTTCATGCCATTCATGATCTTAAGCCAAAATAATGTTTTTCTGTCTGTCCAGTGAGTGACCTAACAGTAATGTCTCATATTTTATTGTAAACAGCCAAGCAAAGTTTTGGTTAAAACTAAAGCTTTTTCATGCAGTTCTTTCAAAGTTTTTGCCCATGGTGATGTTTGGGACAACTTTTATTATTGGTCAAAGTAATGTTACTTTCATTTGGACCAGGTGCATGTATTCAGATGTTGCCAGTCAGTGACCCTTCACTGGCCTTTGGCTTAAGGAGTCACACACTAATTTTTGTTTCAGTTTACGAACTTTTGCAAGTTTGCCTTTTTGTCTTTGATTTCCATAATGATGCCATGTACGTGTTGCATGTGCTACAAAAATACAGAGGGTAGGATGTACATTACTGGATATTACTAGGTTTATTGAAAGACTGCAGTCTGCTTACATGTACTTCCATTGAATTCATAGGTTATTCAAGAGTTTTTGGCTCCTAAAGTTGTTCCTCAACGAGTTTCTCTCAAGATCATGAGTCCAGAACTAAGGGAACTGCAGGTGACATTAATTATTTTCTTGGAAATGGATAGTGGATTTTGGTGAAAAGCCTTTAAGGGGACTTGTTCTATAATGAAAAATTTAACTTTGGACTGCAAACCCTGGCTGGCTTGAGCTAACCAGGCTGAAAAGCCATGTCATGGCCATGCCAAAAATTTCAGCCCAGTCTGAAAACTTGCCATGTAATCAGGCAACTTAATTTTCTTTCAGCACTGTGACATTAACAATTCTCCGTAAATGTTCTATTTAAAATCCTTCATGAGAAAGATCTTTCAAAGCTCTCTGACTTCTCCAACTCAAATTTTCAAATTTCTGTCCATTTCCATCCTCTATGACCACTGATAAATTTTGTTTTTTGGTAAAGAGAGTGTAGAATTATAATTTTTTGGTCTGAATTAATGCAAAAGCATCTTTTTGTTATTGAAGTAAGGGTAAAAAATCACCTCACACCTGCCCCTTTAAAATCTGGAATAAGGTCCTTCAAGGTCCACAAATGACCCTCGAAGACCAGTTAAGATAATTACAAAAGACTTCAGAAAGAAAATTAAGTATTTATGAAGATATTTGATGAAGTTCTTTAAAGTTCTTTTGAACATTCTCATAATGAATAATTTCTACACTGGAAGCATGTAATTATTGCAAGAGAGAAATGGTATGCCAAGATTACATAACAAAATCAATGATTTGTTCACAGAATGAGTTGTTTCAAATTGTTAATTCCTTTCTTCAAAGGAATTTTGTTTGAGGAATTTAGACTGGCCAGAGGAATACACCCAAAGCAAGGTAAGAAATGTGCAACTACATGTAAATTGTACCGGTAATTATTATTAGCAACTACATCCACTTTACGTTTAAGTGCTACTGGGAAAACTGTGAACACCTGAAATATGTCTCGGAATGTTACAGTGTATTTCACACATCAGAAACCCACTTGCTAAACGGCAGAGTGTTTATGTTTGCGGGGTCAAGAATTGTGTCGGCTTTAGATTTTCCAGATAATTGATTAAACTTGAGCTAATTCTGGTCGTTTGTGAATAAAATCATTAGATAACTTGAAACTTGTAAACGAGGGAAAAACTATTTTTCTAGCCAAAGAATTGCCTTTTGACAAATTATTTTATTCAGATTGCCGTTTTGGCGCATGAAGTCCTCAAACATGATTGGCTTAAAAACAATTAGCATTCAGGGGCTGCAGAGAGGGAGGGGCTGGGGGGCTATAGTCCCCCCCCCCCACTTTTTCTTAGAGTGCTGTTGTTGGCTTGATCAAAGACTTAGTAATTTACACTACTTGTATTTGTCAAGACCTAGACCCCCCCCCCCCCCCCTTTCCTCACATTCAAACAAACTTTAACTTTAAGCCAGGATATTTTGGCTGATGTGAATGAG
>OX421447.1:4861407-4876407 GCA_949126865.1 Montipora capitata
AGTGAAAATTATATTGTTGTTGATTCAAGTGATGAGGATGATTATTCCAAGGAGCCTTGTTTGGAACACAGTTTGAAAACAAAGATGACAAACAACCGACTGAATGGTATGAACCTGTCCGAGATCTTGGGGTCCAGTGACCTTTGGTCTAGTGATGATGATGATGAAGTGCATACCAGCCTTGAGCCTGATAAACCTTCATCATTTCTGCATTCCACTTCACAGTCGGCAGATTCCAAGAATGGAAATGCATGTTTGTCGTGCAACACCGGTGTCACGGAAACCATAATCTCCAAATCTGAAGTACATTGTGCTAAAAGTACAACAAAAGAATGCATCTCAAATGTATTACAAGAGGCAGTTTACGTGAAAGCTAACACCGTTTCAGGTAAAGATAAAGATTGCAGCCCCAACTTTAAAAAAGTGACAATAAGAAAAAGAAATCCTTGCAAATCATTTGTAAAGGATTCTCGAACAAACACACAATGTGGTGGTGTAAATGAAGTAAACATTGTGAGAAGCCCTGAAGTGCTTCAAAAACAAGAATCATGGAAAGAGAATAACATCAATTCTTCATTTGATGATGAAGATCTGTCTGTGCCACTGCTTGAGAGGATTAGGAAGAATCTCAGCACAAGACCAAGGCTCACTTCAAAAACTTCTACCACTAGTTTATGATTCTGAGTGACAGGAAACAGGAGGTGGGATACAAGCTTGGCCCTGACTGTAAGCAACACAAAGGATGCCACCGCTAAAAAAGGTTTCAAATAGTGGACCATAAAACTAAACACAATATAGCTGTGGACTATATCCTTTAACACAAAGAGCTGATCAATTGGCATTTGCTCAGTTAGGTTGCTGTTAGGTTTGATTTTCCAGGGTTGTGTAGAACATTGATTTTTAAGTAGCAGAAGGACTTAACAAGCTAGACAGTGTTCACTCTTTTATTGGCAAATCGTATCCTGCAAAAGTTCCAAAAGAATGAAAGAAACTTTCAATAGACCAATTTTGATACAATATTATTTAAAAATCAGTCGTAGACAGAAGACATCACCTCGAGGCTCCAAGGACAAAACTCATACAAATCCTTATTACCCCAGAACCTCAAAATCATGTTTATTGTTTTAAGCTGATTTTCATATACTGGTAATATATTATCGAAAGTGGTCTATTGCATTGGTTGTTGGCACATTTTCAAATTTTAGCAAACTTGTTGTCCTTCTTTCAAATCAGTTCTGACTTATTATGATAATAGTGATAGTGATAAACAGTAACAATATCAATAATAGTTGTTTATTTACTCGTCCTGTAGCACAAGGCTAAATTACAATTATTAGAGGCAACAATAACTCATTGACTCCCAGGGGTTCCCCATTGCCGAGTAAAATTGTCTGGCGTTAGACAGAGTAAAATACTAAGTCTGGCCGGTTTAGGCCGGTTTGGACGTCGAAGGGTTATATAAGCAACATAAGCAGTGATAAAATCAATATAAATGGCAATAAATATCGTACTATAAATATTAATTTATCCTATAAAATATATAAATATTATTTCACATGAGCCAATCAGAGCTAAGCATTTCCTATGAATACAAAGTCATTGTGGTATTTCCTGGATTTCCTGCGAATACAGTGCAGTATTTCATAAAACGTTCTGCCCAATCAGATTGCTTTTAAACTTTGAATTCAGCCATGAAATTCAAAACATTTTGAATATAATTGTTAGCTGGAGATTGAGTGGGAAATGGCCAGCACGTTTGCATGTTTGTAGAAATGTGGCCTCATCCTCTTGGTAAGTGAAATTTTTTGCGAAAGGCTTATTGTATACAATAAATTTCTTGTGAAATATTCTCCCATATTCCATAGAAAACCATGGAAAACCATCAAGATTATACTAATCAGTAATCACTTGATATATTGCACATTTGAATGTCTCAAACTTACGATAAGTTACACATATCATTCTGCTCTTTTCAATACATTGCTCTCTCTTGGGAAGTGACTAATATCTCCTGACCATAGGCTGCAATCATGGATAAATATGCTTGTGTGCACGAGGGTCACTCTTTCTTTAACTATAATTATGTAACTTAGAATAGTTGATTGGAAATAAAATTAGAGTACATTTTGATTGCTTTCGAATCAACAAAAAGTCTGCCATGGAACAGTTGCTTACCGGTACATTTTGTTTCATAACATACTAGTAGGTGTAAATGCTCCCAGAAGACATCATGTTATTATTGACTTCAAACGGTAAAAGATCTTGTTAAACTTACTTCAATCTCCAATTTTAAACCTTTTAGCTTTGACAACAAGCCAGTCATTTTTCATCAAAAACTGATAAATTCTTGGGTGGGAAAAGCGCTCATCATCGCCCGATGCATTCTTAAAATGTAGAATTTTGATCATTTGATTATCTGGTATATCGGATTCAAAATTTCAGAAATAGCTCATTGTGCAATGCATTTTCTATCAATTATTCAGCTTTTTTTTTCGGCCTTGTGCTAATGCGGCAAAAAAATGTAAACAAAGATGCGCTATTGCGTTACACAAACCTGACCCAAGGCCATGCACAGTTTGCAAAAATGTGCTTCAATCAGGGAGATTCACATCAACTACGTAGCTGTAGCTGAGACCATGACAATGGGAAAAATATTACTTTGAACAGATTCTTGGACATTGGGAACAGTCAAAGTGGACCACCCCTTTGGTTTTTCCTTTTGGTTTCCAACCACTCTCTAGAAATTTTGGAGGAATGCAAAGTTTGCAGCACCCTAAATGGTCTAATTTTTGATCAAAAATAACACAAACAGGCTTTGAGAAGTTATACGTATGTACTGTACATAGGTCAAGGGATCTTTTGAACCAAGCATTTTGTTTTATAATATCAGTACCAACAAATTAAGGGAAGACTTAGATGAGATAAAACAACACTCCAAAATGGAAAAAACAGAATGCATGTACTTGTAAAATACCTAGTTTGCTTTATATTTGAATTCAAAGATTTCCAAACATTGTTACAAACTCGACAAAAAAGGATCGATAGTTTCATTAGGGTCATCTCTGACACTGCACTGGTAACTGGGCTTCATCAGTCTATCCTTCATGTAGACAACAATGAATCGGTGCCACCAGCTATAAGCCAGTACAATAAGTAAGTGCCACCATTGGTGACTGGCAGCCACAAAATTCACTTTACCTGCAGATAAAAATGAAAAACTGGGAGTGAGAATCCAAAGTTAGGGACTAAAATAGCATAGGGAATGCTGTGCATAGCTGGCATGAGGCAAATAATGGGCAGCAAAGCCACATGGAGAGTGGGGAGGGGTGCTGTCAAACCCCACAGCATCCCTCCATTTCTCCATGCAGCTTTGCCACTTGTTATTTGACATGTGCTCCTGTGCCAACAATCTCGTCAGCGACGCAGGCCATCCATATCCCTACTGCAAGGCCTTGACTAACCAAATTCAAGGATTTAGGTTTTGGATCTTCCTCCAAAAGACGTTCTTTTAAAACTTCGAATTAAAGAAAGTATTGATAGATGATAAACTCTCAATGATGTTCACAAAGGATTATTCAACCTCCGACGTTCCCAGGGTCTCTTTGTGGATGCGCACGATGGAGACCGTGGGAACGAGGTTGAGGATTATTAGGGGTATATTTAATTATTAAAAACTGGATCATTGGATAATGCAATTTGAGAGTTTTGATTGGCTAAGCCATCATGGGTTATGAGCCATTATACCATGATCTACAAACACGGCAAGCACATGCGTGATTTTTTGGGCCTTTTTATTTTTATTGTAGTCTAGTTTTCTATGTTTTGGGGGCATTTTTAATAAAACAATTATTCCACTCGCGCTTGTTGGATATGACATGATTATAGCGAACTCGGCGCTATTATCTCATATCCAACGCGCGCTCATGGAATAATTGTTGAGTATACTAGTAAATAAGCAAAGTTGTTTTGGACTTTACTAATAGGGTTGATGCCTTTACCTGGGAACCATCTTTCTGGTATTTTTAAAGCATAAAATCCTACAGCAATTATTCCAAGCAAATACATAACAACCACCTTTGGAAAAAGGAGCTGAAACAAAAAAAAAGAATATTTGGGAGTGGAACTTAATATATTTTACTCTGTTTAATGCCAGACAATTTTACTCAGGTTTTGGAATGCACCTGAGGAGTCAATGGGTTGATGTACATTAACTTAGAAGACATAATAATAATAATGAGAAGTCCTTTGAAAAAACTAAAAAAAAGATTAATGAACACAATTGAACTCCAAAACATCGCTGCTTCAGAAAAACAGTCAGGAGAACACATTTGGTTTTAGTATGGTGGCAGCAGGGACACAGTTGAGGGTAGTTTTGAAGAAGTTCTTCCCCCCAACCAACTGTAGGCCAATTGTTGGCCGAGAGGCTACCAAAAGACACTACCGACTGGCTACCAAATTAAAGATTGTTGATGCAACGGAACATGAGCTCATCTTTGGCGACCTGCAAGGAAAGTCTATCTAGGAGCTGGAGGCAGCCCCGGGTTGGGGCGGGGGGAGAACCCCTAAAAGAGGCCATATTAAAACACAGAAATAAAAAATACAGTGACTTTTGATGATGGCAAAGACATTATCATCTAATACTTTCACCTATATTTCTTTGCACGCAACCCTGAAGGAGACCTTCATGGCTACATAGTGCATTTTGCCCAGAACACCATAAGTAAGACCAAAATCCGAAATTTACACCCCTAAGCGAGACGACGAGAAGTAGGCATCATGCACGAAACAACTTCAGCGTTATGTGCCCATGATGAAAATGTGAAGTCTGCGTCTATGCATGAAGCAATGTATAATTATTATGGCTTCTTTAGGGGCCACCAAGTTTGCGAAAGCTAATAACCAACAATAAAATAAAACACATGAAAAACGTTCTCACATCTTGACTTGAAAATTGGCAATTTTGTGCTTCCCCAAATGACAAAACTCGGACTGGATCACTAACACCAGACAACGTGCTCAAATTCTGTGCCTTTCTCTCTTGTGTAGTCGTCTCCTCATTTATTGAGACTCGTCGAAATGCTTTTTTCCAAAGGTGATTACAGATTCTGAAGTGGACTTATGAAAGATATGATCGATATGACGAATTGACTGCGTACCCAATGGTCTTCTTTTTCAAACATAAAAACTGATGATAATTCTTTACTTTACCCCAGTCCCGTCTAATTGCACAATAGCCTGATTTAGCAACAGAATGGGAATGTCAGTTGATGATGGCGTGTGCAGCAAAAATATCCATATTAGGTCATATTAGTTGAGTAGAATCCCAACTATTCTGCGGGCTCTCCTTTCGTCAACTGACATTCCCCTTCTGTTGCTAAATCAGGCTATTGTGCAACTATTGTCAGGGACTGGGGTAAAGTAAAAAATTGTCAGTTTTCATGTTTGAGGAAGAAGACCATCGCGCACACAGTCAATTCGCTTATTGACATCAATTCGTCACATCGTATCTTTCATAATTCCACTTCGGAATCTGTAATCACCTCTGGAAAAAAAACATTTCGACAAGTCTCAATAAATGAGGAGATGACAACACAAGAGAGAAAGGCACAGAATTAGACGTTTCCTGTCTTCAGCACGTTGTCTGGTGATCGTCTACTTTTGGTGGGGATTTTGTTATTGATCCGATCCGTGTTTTGTCGGTCTGGTCCGGTCCGGCCGGTCTGGTCTGGTCCGAACTGATCCGATCCAGATTTTGCCAACGGCCTATAAATGTGATTGTTGAAACATGTCAGAATCTCTGTCAACATGGAATTGCAAACGTTTTCCGGCCTTCTTCGTTTTTTAAGCTATAGTTTTACAAAATATGTGAGGCAGTGAGGTATATATTAAGAAGGAAAACATGTAACCTGAAAGCTAACTGTTGTAAATGAATGTTTTGGCTCTCGCTCTATTTCTCTTAGCTACATATTGAAATTTTCTCTTCGTCTTCTTCCTCGGCTTCTCTCCAGGATTTCTTAACTGAAATTTCTCAAATTTCTCTCTCTTCTCTCATGCTCTTTTCTGTTCTTTAATCTTTATCCCGTTACTCGTCACTAATATGATTTCCAACCAGAAAATACGCAGTTTTCCAATGAAATGCTGCCACACAATTACCTGCCAAGGAAAATTGCCAGAACACTCTCGTCCCCAGAGGCTGTCCTGCCTCCCCACCTCCACCCTGACAGTCTCTGTACGACTGGACGCACTGATAGATTACCAAAAAAAATCTTACCCATGGTGCTCCGCTGGCGCGTTTCGCGTGCCTGAGCTCCGCCAATAACTATAAGCAAACCGGTCAGTGAAAAATGCAGACTGAGGTTATAATGTAACTGTTGAAAAAGCCCAAACCCCTTAGAAATGCTAACCTTAACCCTAATTAGGCCTAAAACAATATTTAGGCTTAACTGTTAGCATTTCTAAAGGGTTTGGGCTTTTTCAACAGTTACATTATAACCTCAGTTTGCATTTTACACCTGGTCTGCATTCTGCATTTTACACTGACCGACAAGCAAACACCAAATTCTTCATGGAACACTAAGTCTGACTTGCTTTGCTCTTATGTTCACATACCTTGACAATGTAGTCATTCCATCCCCCAAGTAATAAAACCCAATGCACAGTGGGTGCAATACCATATGCAACAAGGCTACAGAACATTAACAGTCTTCTTGATGCCCATCTAGATGTTAAGAAGGCAGGGTGAAATTGAAGTGCTAGTGAAGCAAAAGTTAGGAAACCTGCACAAGTTAGATGCAAGACTTGCCAGACCTGCAATCAAAAGAATGCAAATAAGTACCTAACAGCATACTTAATGTGCCTCTATGTTAAAAAAAAAGTAAATCATCTGTTTTCTTCAGACTGTTCTCTTCACAGCAATTTTTAAATTCAATAGACAGCCATTAATTGTTGGTTGAGCTTTTAGCTGATTTCTGCTTTGAAGGCTTGATTGAGAGGAAAGTGTCATTGCTTACTTCATAAAGATTGCAGTATGTGAATGTGGAATATTATTCAATATTATTTTGTTGTGGGACTTTAGACTCTCCAACGTCCGAGTTTAACGGTTGTTAGTACGCTAATTCCAATAATTTATTGATGGAAGTCCATTACAGTGCGACGCGCCTTACCGTGGCCACCCAACAAACTTTAACATTTGACATCTACATGTAAGTTTGTCAACTCAAACAACTCATTCAACGGTGTTCAACTTACAACCGTGCGAACTTTGCAAGGAGGGGTAACTCTCAATGAAATTTGCTCACCCTGATTGGTGTATACGTTTTAAAAAGCTTTCTTAGGTGGCCACGGTAAGGCGCGTCGCACTGTAAATCCCAACCCTGAAACTTATATTACAATCAGGGATGAAAGCTGACTTACCTTGTGGCAATAGAATCCATAGTATATTGCAGGAACATAGCAAGCACACAATCCAAGGGAGATACCAGCTAGATCCAGTGACAGCCACAAGTGGAAAATTCTCTCAGAGTGACAACAAAACAAATGGTAACAAGCAGAAAATAACATGGAAGTCTAGAAAAAAAGGAGAAAGGAAGATATGTTGAGGTTCAAGTTTTTCTTGGCTTAAAATTTTCAAACCAGTTCACTTTTGATTTTTCTTTGTCTGGTATTTATTATAATCATAATTTCAAACAAAGGAAATCAAAATTGAGACTGGTTTAAAAAATGCTGAACCAGGAAAAAACTCAAACCACAACAAATGTGCTAAGTTAAATTAAAATGGATGGGTGAAAAAATCTTCATAGCATTGTTGATTGTAACTTTTGCCATTAACTACGAAACGGTGAAACTACACTAAAAAAAGAATGTTATTATTATCATGGCCCCTTCTCTAGTGCAGAGTTGTAAAAGTTCCTTGTGAAACTTTTTTCTTTTTTTGCTTGAAATTGCTTTCTTTTTTACTGTTTTCTGTCTTGACTCTCTTATGAAATTTTTACACTGTCATTGTACTTGCCAGCTGGAACGGAGGGTACGGAGAATGTACAGTTTTTACAAATTTGCCCGTAAGGTTGTACAGATAACATAAAATTATACAGCCTCCCAAATGGTACATGTAAAGCAGTACTTAGCATCTAAACTTGTGTTCTCACCATATAACCTGCGAGTAGCAGTGTTAGCACAACGTAATCAGAGAATGTCCCATCATTTTCTGGAATGGTGACAAAAGTATCCACAAGAAGAAGATAAAAGAAGTAGAAAAAGCCAACCAAATGTGACCAGATATTAATAGATTCATTGGAAAGAACAAACAAACTGAAACAAAAAAAAAACGTAAAACTGCTTTAATACATAAAAAGTTGTGACTTGAATTTTGGGTTCATGGGCACTTTTTTTTTAGACAATTGGCCGTACATCCCGGATATCGTTCCATGTTTTGACAACCGCTAGAGTGGTAGCTTACTTTCACCTTCCGAAGTTACCTTTTTATGCACATCCTAAAGGGCAAGAATGCCCTATATCCGTGGGTTACATACGGATTTCCACGGAGGAAATACGGTATGTCATGGTAATCGAGGAGTTTGATAGACTTTGATTCCCGAAGGAAAGGATTTTTTGTGTTCGTTTCAAACCCTCTTTCGTTGAACTCCATTACAACGAATCGGAAATCCTAAAGAAGGAATTTCACCGAAGCTTTTGTATTACATTTTCCAAAATGGGCTTTAAAAAACAATTCTCGCTTTTCCCGCCCGCTATGCGAAAGGAAAAAATTTGCTATTTTTGGCGAAAACCGTCAGGCGTTAGGGTAACCACATTGCTCACCACATTTGGTCATGATTTCCAAATATAGACGGTGTGGGAGCGGAAATGAGAAATTAACAACAGCGATAAATCGGAAGCTGATCATGCCTTCGTGTTATTCTGACCGCATCGTTTTGGTCACTTGAGGGAAGAGTTGAGATGTCGACAATACGAGAAGAATACTTGAGGAACTTGCCCCATCCAAATGTAAACGAGATTCTGAAATCTAATACACAAAGTGCTATAAAACTGCTGAAAACAGGTAAGCTTGTTCAAGAATTCTTGTGCAGTAAGATATTCGATTCGCTGCTAAGAGTAATAATATTATTTGTCGCACTTTTCTACTATCTACTCATACCATAAAGCTCATGCATTTTTGAGCAGTCATTTTAGCAACAAGATACCATAGTTTGCCAATCGAGACCACAGCTGCTGATTTTGTACGATAGGAATTCTTTAGAGATGGTTTACAAAATGGCACTTGAGGCGTGTCTCTTAACAAACAGGAGGTTTAATTTCCATAGCGCTTGAGTTTTCATCCGCAATGGCAATTATCCCATGTTGACTTCATATTATTACTATTCCCTCGAAGAAAAAATTTCAATGTGCATGATGCATGGGAGAAACTTATTGTAATTATAAGTTGAGCTTAATTATATTGATTTTTCAACTGATCGTCGCTTGTGTTTGAAGTTGATTTAATAATTATTACGCTTACTTTTTTCGGAATTGTAAATACCAGACCACTTTGAATGCCCCATTGTCGTCCCGGCAGACTATTGTCTTCTCAGCAGATGCAAAAGGCATTTTATTATTCATGTATAGCGAGAATTTTGTACGATAACCCTTACAAATAGAATAATCTATATTTTATTCACGTCCAAGTATTAAAGACCCGGGTGTTCTACAGTGTCATATTAATTTATGCAGGATATCGCCCATATTAGTTTTGTGTCACAAACATTCCAGCTGATATAAGAAATAGTATTAAAAATAGTATACATTAGTGCCATTATAACATCAGGTTACCTAAAACAATTGTCACCTTGAAAAAAAAAAGATATGTTTTTGCTTTCCTTGATTTTCCGGTTGATGTTAGCCTGCCCCTTCCCCCAGACCCTGCTCAATTTCTTTGGCTCGGTCTTGTTCCCTCACCTCCACTATCTGAGAGCCTGGAACAGGCTACGTTGATGTCAGCTTGAATGGCCTGGTACATGTATTTGTCCAATAAAGAAGCACCACATCTCAAATCAATTTCGCCATAATAATTTTGGCAAAGTTCATCAGTTATATAACCTACCTTTTTATAAACCTTTTGGTTGTCATTTTTTTTTTGTTCATTTATGAAATGGGAGACTAGGGCTCAGTAGTTCATAGCACTCGCCTCCCACAATTGTGTTTTACATTTCAATTCTTGGACCTGGTCATTCTCGTCACCAGAGCTCACCAGAGCCTTGGATCGACACAAGGCTCTGGGAAACTCTATCTAGGAGAGCATGCGCATAGGGTTCTTGTAGCCAAAAATTGGCTATTTGGACCTTACGGTGCCTGCTCACTCCTCGTACTAACATGAATGCACCAATTAGAGACGCTTTTGATTGTTCTTCACGAAAACCAATGAGAAGACAGTTTGTTTCAGGGTTCCCCAGAGCTCTTCTCTCTCACGGTCAAGAGAAGAGCTCTAGGGTTGAGATTGGGACCTGGTATCATAAGTGGGTTGAGTTTGTTGGTTCTCTCCTCTGCTTCAAGAGTTTTTTTTTCCTGCGAATAACTGAAGTTATAGTTCACATTGCAACCAAATACGATTCAAATACCCAAAGGTTTTTTTTTTCTGGGTACTCCAGTTTCCATCTCTCTCCGAAAGAACTGGCAGTTGATTTAATTTGATTTGAGTTATAAATTAATTTTGATTTGATTTCAATGCACAGTGCTGCAGCACCAGAAGACTTGACACTTGTATAAAAAAAAGTTCATCATCATCATTATCATCATGATCCCTGGTGTAATTATGCCTATTGTTTTTTTTCTAGTGGGTGAATTTGCCTATAAAGTTGCATCAGCTAAAGAACAGCTGGGAAACCAGCTGTTGTCCATTGTGGAGTCATTTAGGAAGAAAAATGCAGACATGAAGAGAGACAGGTAGGAAAAAATATCAGACTATACTCACCACTACCAGTTCTTTGAAGCAAATCTACAGTGTAGCACTTATACAGTATACTAACATAAAGCCCTGATCATTTTAAAACCTATGCATGTAGGTTGTCATAGCATTTTTCTACTGTATAAACAACTTGGCACCGCTTGCTTGTGCAACAGTACGGTAGATTTAATAATGTTGCGTCTTTCACAAAAAGTGACAGCAGTGATAAGGCAGTGCAGCACCCATGTCCTTCTTCTTAGCCATTCCAGTTGTAAATCCTGAATGCTGCTTCTGGTGGATGAAATTGACTGAATGCAAAAATGACCGATAACGAATTAATCTTCTGTCTTTGTGCTAATTGCTAAGCCTGACTAGCCTTGTAACCGGTAACAACTGTAAATTTGAAAGAATTTTGGCTGTAAAACGAGGCTAGTCAGGCTAATTTTCACAAAGACAAAGAATAAGTCTGTCTTTGTGTTGTTGGTTATCTGCTCTGTTCGAAGCAGCTTTTTGTAGAGTTTTGTACATTTTATTTTTTTAGATATCCTGGCTTTCCCTATGCTTCCAAAACAGCATTTGTTTGAGTTTAGTTAAGGGCTTTAAGTTCATCAGTGCAAAAATGTTAGTTGTCACTCTGTTAGTAAAAATCAACGTAAAACTTTTTTATACCTTATAATTTTATCTGTAAAAGACTGGAGGCAATGATAATGATGATAAATATTCAAGTGCCGGTAGTATACATTTGTGCTTTTTGTTGGGTTTTGTTGGAAAATGTAGTGTCTACCGGGTCATTTGCCAAATGTTTTGGCACTGTTTAAAAAATGAGCTGCAGTGTTTTATCGGGTTTAAAAACATGAGGTGTAGCCAAGTGTTTTTAGACCTGATAAAACACATGCTGCAAGTTTTTTTGAACAGCTTCAAAAACATTCCACAAAAGGCATGTCCCTCGGGAGTCCGAACAAGGGTTCAAAAGAATAAGAAAGAAGAAAAACAAACTGAGCCTCATTTCTATAATTTCTTTCATAAAGAATTCTAATGAGGAGTGTTTTATCGGGTTTAAAGCTCATGCATGTGACGCTTTATCAATGTTTTGATAGGCTGTTAGGCTCATGAATTATTATTAGTGAGTTTTTGAATTACAGTATAATGAATTTGCTTACAGGAGTGCTTTAAGCAGTGCTTTTAGTTGCTGGGAAACCCTACTTGGTGAATATGAAAAACAGGCACAGGTAAGTTATGATAACTAATAAAGAACAACTTCATTGAAGAAACTTAGATCTTCCTTAAGCATTGTCTTTACCAATAAAAACAGACATAGCGACCACAGGCTAATAATTTTACAGAGAAATTCTGTTTGAAGTCCAGATTTGATTCCTTAGGCGGTCTGTGGTCCAATTTCCGGCTTTCGAAAGAGCCATCCACAACCTTTTGGCTCGTGTGTTTGATCATTGAACTACAATGAAAGAGGTGATGTTTTCAAGTGTGGACATCTTGAAATTATTGTTATTCGACTTTCAAGTCTTCTGAATAAGGACAGCTATGCCCTGCCACATAACTCTTGCTCACAAAATCCAGTAAGGTGTTTAATTTAGAACTTTCAGTTTGCAAAGTGGAGGGCATGCAGTTCCCAGAGTTGTGGTGTGGTCTAAGGTCATGACAATACAAAGTAAGCTCCCTAAGCCTAAACATAACAAAATTACTTGCAAAGTTCTTGCAGTGGAAAGGAAACCAATCACATTTTTACATATTTATTTATTTATTTATTGATTTACATTAATTTATGTATAAAAACTTCATTTGCACAATAAGGATGTTAAGATAATGGAAAAAGGGTGCTACTAGAGAAGAACTGAATCCTCATAATTATTATACAGTAGGTCCCCACATATTGTAGTGGAAGGCAAATCCTGAGTCTACCCCTTTAGAGAAGAGTTTGTTACTCTTGGTCCTAGTCCTAGGTGGAGTGAATGAAATGGCGGCTTTGTTGTAGCAGAATAAAAATGGCCGCTTGTTGTCAAACCGACATGTTGTGTTACTTCCTTTGTTCTCTCAACCAGAAAAAATTGATTCACCACAAGATGAATTTCCATCATGTGTGTAGAATTTCCTTGGATAATTGTGTAAAAAAGAAAACAAGGTTTAAGCTCTGAAATTTTAGCAATATATACGACCATGTAGTTAGGTCAAAGTGGCACATCTACTGTTTGGACATCTACTGTAATGTTTTTTTTTAATGTTTTGAGTTTAGGATCTGCTTAAGATATCATCCAGTCTTCTGAGGCAAGTTAACACTGTTGTGTTTGACGAAGTTGTTAAGAAGAAAGCAATCACCAAAAAGGTAAAACTAAAGGAACAGTAAGAGTTTACTAAATGTACTAAGGTACACATGTAGTCTGTACTTGTCTACTATAAGTTACCGGTATACATTTGTATGTTCTTTTTTTTTTCCATGTCAAATTGTGGCCCTTGTGAATTAAGTAAAGTGGAAACATTGTGTTCAAACTGTAAATGACATTACACTAATGGCCTTTATTTACAGGGTGAGACGAAATTCCAAGAATCAGCATTTGTTTTTAAGGAGTACAGAAAAGCTCTGCACCTAAATAATTATTGAATGTCATACATTTCTGATATGACATTTTTTGTGGAACTGAGGTCCTTACGTTTAACTATAAAAGACTGTCATAAGTTGTGTGCCAAAATTATTCAAGGATGTGATATTCATAATGTTCCCCTCAGAATTTGCTTGCATGTATAAAGTTATGTACCCTATATGTGTATGTTATGTAAGAAATTGATCACCCTTAAAGAAATTACCCTGATGTCTTTTGTAGATATTTTCATTTCGAGAAAGTAGTGAAAACCAGATTGAAAAAGCTGATGAAGTGTTACAAAAGGTAATTTCACCGTTGCACTTGCTGTTACATCCATTAGATTTTATTTCAAAAGGTAATTTACAAGCCATGTGGAGTAATAATACAATAATGAAATGATGATACAATTTTTGTTCAATGAAAGACACCTACGTTCTGAATGCAAATAAGCACAAACACATGGCATTTTAATGTAATCTTGGTGTCAATTCAATGTATCTTAAACAGAGGGTGTAAATTGCAGGTTCCAGATTAGGGTTGTGGGTCATTGTTTTACCATAACTGAAACATCCAAACCTTTGCAAAGATGCTAACCTTAGGCAGAAACGTTACCTATATGTAAAGCATAGTGTTTAGGCCTAATGTTAGCATAAGTAAAGGCTTGAGTTGTTTCGGCTGTTTGGTTAATTCAACAATGGCTGGCAACCCTAACCTTCCTTTTGTAACTTGCAGTTTACACCTTCCGTATCATAGGCAGGCCCTTGAATGAATCTACGCTGGTTAGTATGTTTGGAAAATGCCTGAATTTGGCCTTGCGTTTTGTTAACCAGCAGTTCATTTGCTTTTTCCCTTAAATTTAGAACCACAAGGAATATTCAGATGCCTGCAGTAAACTAGCAAAGCTGCAAAATATAGGAGCAGAAGCTGGAAAGGTAAGAGAGATCTGGACTGATAATAGCCTCGCACGCAGACGTTCTTATGGCTTTGTCACCATTTCCTCCTCCACTAACGTCTACTGAAGCGAAAAACCACCTCCGTTCAACAGCTGTTTGCCCACCATTTAAGAAACCAATCAGCATTGACTAATTCTGTTGTGCATAGCCAATCACATGCTGCCAAAGAATGCCATACAAAATACAAGTTTACTCAAAACTGGAAAATGGCCTTTGATTGGTCTGTAATCTGCGAGCAGAAGTGGTTTTTCATTTCAGCAGATGTTATAGAGGGAAGAATGCTTGGCAAAGACTTAAGAATGTCTGCGTGGGAGGCTAGATTGATAATATCAGCAACTCATTCTGTTACCAGGAGCTTACACATGCCAAGCTATTTTCAAACATTTTTGTGACTACCTTTTCCACAAGAACCTTTAGTAATGCGTGATTGGCTTTTGTCAATCCTAGGGTTTGTAATTAATTGTACAAACCTTATTGTTGCATAGTGAGGAGTTTTCGTGGGAGTTTGACTTGGTTTGTG
>OX421447.1:4888907-4891407 GCA_949126865.1 Montipora capitata
CCAAAAAGTTTCGGAACTTTCAAGAAACGGCTGGCAGCTTCCTTGTTGAACAGCCTAGGGAAGAAGCTTTTTTTTATTTTGTGACGTTTGTCGCCGCCGCCTAATAGCGACTTTAGGAAACGACTTCGGCTACATACGGCAACGACAACGCCATAAAGCAAAAATATTATTGGTTAAAAGAGGAAAAATAATCGTGCTGCACGCGTGGCACGCATTTCAGTGCATTTCTTTGCCGTTCTCCACGAACCAACAACGTGAAATCACCAAATTTTACGTTTTGACATCAACGTGAGCATGCAGCAGTGAATCGTTCATTTTCTATCTTTACGTTAAAACCGTTCGTACCCATCCATTTACAGGATAGTTGACCCTTACTGTGATACGTGAACAAGATGGAGTAATCGCGAAGTACTTACCATAGCGCTAACTTATATTTTGAAGTGGTGTGTTCGTCGGCGTTGACTTTGCCCTTGCTTAACTCTCCAATAAGCCTCAGTATCAGGCCCCAGTCAAAGGCTGGATAACTTTATCCAGTGGATACATACATCTTATTCTATGGGTTAATATGTAATACGCGCGGATATTTTGCGAGTTGCGTAGTATTTTTCCGAGCCTCGCAGGGGCGAGGAAAAATACGAGCAATGAGCAAAATGTCCGCGAGTTTTTTATGTTAAACCATCGAATAAGAGATTTATTATTCCACTACAAAAAGGTGTTATTTTGATTCAATTTTATCTGGTAAGAGTGTTTCTAAAAAAAATGCATCATCTGTCCTTCAGGGCACTTGCGAACGATGTAAACAGGAGAGAAAGCCAGCCAAATGTCCTTTATTTGATTGTATAAACGAAATGACGAGAGAAAAGCGATGACAAGCTAAATTCTCAGGCTTTGCATCGCGTTGAAAACAATTTCTTTCATTGAAAAACTCCCGTTCCGTCCGTATTTGGTCTGTTCTAAACCGGTCAAACCGGAACACTACAGTGTATTATCGTCTCATATTTTGCGCGTTCTCTTGACCAAATATGGGAAAATGGCGTAATAGTGGAATAATAAATGTGGATAAGTCGCTATCCACAGTGTAAAATTTTATCCAAAGGCTGTTTTCTTCGAGTGTAAGTTTTGGATTTCACGGTCCGCCATTACTCACGTTCCAAACTGACCGATTGGACCTCAGAGGGTTAACTAAACAGTAAGTAACCCAAGTTTCAAGCCTTGATTTTAAAAAGATACCTGTTTATTTTAACTGGAATTTTCCTCTTTAAAATCTTGACAGAGCTGGATCGAGGAGAAAATGACGACAAAAGACTCACTAGTTTAAAAATGCAATGCGTGTGTGCGCGCCTGAATTAATATGCAACACGGGAGTTTCGGGCTTTGCACAGCCTTGAAATTGTTAGATAATGACTTATCCACTGGATAAAAACTAAGCTAAGCCGTCATTTTGCCTCGCAGAATTTAAAAGGACAATCCCTTCGCATCCTTCGCAATCAGGACGATGATTCAGACGGCCCTGTGTACAGTGACGTAGACGACGCTCCCACCCCACCCCAACACAGGAAGCCCTTAGGCCCCACATCCTCATTGCCTGTTTTCAGAAGAGAAGATGCAAGTGTTTATGGTGAGATTACATTATTTACGTGATTAAATGCCGCTTTCCAATAAAGGCCGCACTGTGGCGCTGAATCGACTCACTGACGATGTTGTGCTGTACCTTGCATGCTTGTTCGACGCGGCTCGATCTAAATCTGCTTCGGAAAAATTTAGACTTTAATGCACGAGTCACAGAAATCTTGTGTTCAGACAAGCCACATCCAGAAAAGACACGAGTTTTAAAAGTATGTGTGGTACAACAGGATTTTTTACTCTTACTAGACCTGAAATATTACATATTATAAAAGATAGATTTGGAATCGAGTTAAGTGCAAACGACAAACGTCTAAATTTTGCGTTTTGCCAAAAATTTAAAGATATCGAGAAGCTAACAGAGAGACACAAATTACTTAAATTATTTGCCGGACGGGAGGTCCGTACTGGAAAAAACGGCGCCTGAGGTCTTGCTTACGACCGCGGACCTTGCGCAGACCAGATCGAGGGCACGGTTTTTCCCCATACGGACCTACCAAGGCCGGCAAATAACTTTATTTTTTTCGGGGCCATTTCAAAACCTTGAGAACAAACACACTGGAGAGGATCAGTCAGTGAAACTGTATTATTAAAAGTGAACTTGATAATGAAAAACAAGCAGGCAAGTGTAATTTTCAAAATGACATGTAGTACTCGTTTAAAAGTGAAACGAAACGGACGTGCAATTGTTAAGGTGCCCGAAAAGGAGGAAACATTGTTGCGGAAACACAGTTTCCCGAAATGTTTCCTCGGCGCGTAAACGAGGAAACGTTTGCTGAGGAAGCAAAATGTTTCTGAACAAATTCAGAAACATTTTTGCTTCCGCAACAAATGTTCCCTGGGACCGCAAACGGGGCAACATTTACTTCCGTAACAT
>OX421447.1:4896407-4918907 GCA_949126865.1 Montipora capitata
AGTGAACTGGGAAAAAGAGTTAGTGACGGATATTTTGAGCCAACGAATGAAGTCATGCAGACGATTTCATAGTAACCAATCTCGCAGCAGCAGTCCTTGATTAAATACGAAAAAACAGAATTATCGAAACCCCCCCCCCCCCCCCCCTTTTTTTTACGCCAGAGGAGCTCGATTGACTAAAATGGCAAACCATCGTGAGCATTTTGTTTCTTGTTGGAGGTTATGTGCCATAGGAGTTCAATTATTTTCATTTCATTTTGAACAGAGTATTAAGCTTAATTTAAGAACCCATGACGTATATCACCCGGCGTTTTTTACCCTATACCAGCGTATAATTATGCAGAAGCCACGTGCTTTTTTTTTCATCTGCAGGTCGTGTCATCGAGTGATGTCATCCTCCGTTGTTTGTTCGATTTCAATGGTCAAGAGGGAGATGAGCTGACGATTCAAGCAAATCAGGTCAGTGGTCAACACTGCATTACATCTGCGCAGACATGATGTATCAGTAGGCCGAGTATTCAGGCATGGCTACGAGGCTTCAATTTCAAGACTCAGTTTTCTTTGTCTCGCAAGTCTCAAGGGAGATTTCTAAACAAAGCAATATTCAAATTTAACCGTAAAGCATCGTAGCCATTTGTGAATATTGATATATGGAACGTGGCCGATTGAATGATGTATCAGTACACTCTCCAGAACATTTTAACGACACCCTGTTTTGGAAAGCGGGGCCGCGGCTGTAAGAAACGAGTAAAGAGAAGTGCTGAAAATGAAATAGCGAAGGTTATGTTCGACTTGCAAATCCATGGATGAAAAACAAGAATTTCTGTGTTGCTAGCAGTTCTTTTGCTTAATTATGCTTGATAAAAAGGGACAAAACATTAAGATGTACTATTTACACAATGAGAATGACATACATATATCAAGTGGTTGAACATGTGCATCAGGACTGTTATACATACATCAAAATTCGCCATATAAATATCAAAGGTCATATTTACATGTTAAACGATGCTACACTTACATCAAGATTATCTGATATATTTACATCAAGATTCTTTAGCAATATGTATAAGTTTCCAGATAAATATACATCATGATTCGTGATACTTTCCATCGAGTTTTAAACACATCAAGATGCGTGATAACATACACAGTATGACTGCTAACGTCCGTGTCTTATAGATCTACATGATTCGTGATAAATGAGTGATTTGTGTTTCCATCCGGAAACGGAAATAGGAAATCGGAAACCGAAAACCGGAAATCGGAAACCGGAATTCGGAATTATATTGCTAAAGAATCTTGCTGTAAATATATCAGATAATCTTGATGTAAGTGTAGCGTCCTTTAACATGTAAATATGACCTTTGTTATTTATATGGCGAATTTTGATGTACATGTATGTCATCCTTATTCTGTAAATAGCACATCTTAATGCTTTGTCCCTTTTTAACAAGCATAAATTAATGGTGCGAGCGTCCACTTGTATTTAGGAAACTAACAATGGTTGGCGTTAAGACGTGGGAGCATACAAACCGACATGACCTCAAACACGTTTCATTTTACTTATTCTCCGAAATAGTCCCAAATACATCGTGTTGTCTTTAAAACCTTTTGACTGAAATTTTCACTTTTTTTATTGGCTTTAAAAGACGGGGAAAGCAAAGCAATCTGTGACGTCAACCCGGTATCCAACCCACCCAACCCACTCCCCTTCATTGCTCGGTTATTAATCAAAGGATGACCACTTTTCCCGTTTTTCAAAGCCAATAAAAAAAGAGAAATTTCAATCAAAAGGTTCTAGAAACAACACCATGTATTTGGGACGATTTCGCCGGGAGAATAAAGGAAGTGCAACTTGAAGTGTGTCTAGCGATAGGCACTTTAAGGGTCCACAATTTATCATTATTCTGACATGCTTTCTCGAGGAGTCGAGCGAAAACAAAGAATAGGAAATGGAAACTGGAATTGCGCATATGGGGAATTAATTTTAGAGTTTAGCTCGTACTCCTCGTCGCTGCTAAAACTCTCCATTGACATTTAGAAAACTGTTACTATCCTGGTGCCTGTTCTCAAAAGTCCCGAAAAGCCATTTGCGAAACTGCCAACCGCATGCTTTGGAAAGCAGATCTTTTAACATGTTTTTAAGGTAACAAAAAGAAAAAGGACTGTGAAGTTTGACGACTTAAATCCTCTCCGTTCTTGAGATACAAAAGGAATTGTGCCACCCGAAAATGGCCCGTAAAGTGTCGGGACATTCGAGAAACGGGCCCCTGGGGGCAACTCCCTCCGTGACTTGTTGCTAACAAAAGCTAACGCGTTGTTTTTCTTTCGTTGTGCTAGATTATTGTGCAAGTCAGGAACGAAGGAAATGGTTGGATCGTCGGAAAAACCGGATCAGTAGAAGGAGCTTTTCCGGAGACGTACGTTGAAGAACTCAACAACAATGCTACCGATTAGTTCAAACAATTCCTGACATTTTAGACACCTGGGAAGGAAGTTGTCGAGAACTTGTTTTTTTCTTATCTCTGGTCCGCCCAGCGTACCTTAGCCGCTGGAAGCTGAGCACGAGCACTGATTAGTTTGCTTAGTTCCCAGTGCCATCCACCGAAGCCACCTTTCCCGGCTTTGATTTTAAATGAAAACAAAGGAAGTATTTAGAAAAAACAGATGCCACCCATTTCTTTTGCTTACGCAACCGCCGATATAGCCGCCACGTCGACCAGGTATGCAGCCAAAAGGACTGAAAAAGCTAACCGTTTTGAAATCAGTGCTCCAGATTTGCAGTGGACATAAAAACGATGAATGCGTTTCCGCATCTGAGACCAAGCACTCGACCTTGGGAATATTACACTGTGTTAAAACGTAACAAACGTTCGTCTGTTCCTTTTGCTGGATGGCATTTGCCAGACGGTTTAGGCTCTGTTGAAATTATGACTTCACGTGAATTGCGGATCAATTCAAGGACTTGCGCACACATCAGGGGTCAGTTGTTCAAAAGGTGGATAGCGCTATCCACCGGATAAATCACTATCCAGCGGATTCACACCAGCAAACCAATTGAGTTATCCTGTGGGTAGTGGTTTATCAAGTGGATGGCTCTATTCACACTTCGAACAACTGGGACCAGACTTATTTTCGTAATGCAAAATGTGCGTTTGACAGACAGAAATAATATTTATAAGTTATAGCCTTTTATAATGAAACACAGCTGTAATCATAGGTTTTAATTTGTTCCGAGAAAACGAGAACTGTGGATGTAAAATTTCTAAAGAAAAATATTGGGGCATATGAACTTATCAAGGATCAAGGAAATAATCACTTTACCATGCATTTGGAAATATTAGAGGATTTAGTAATTAGCGTCGGGCTTAAAGGTGAATTTTCGTGTTAAACCTCAGTGACAGAATTTTAATAAAGTATGATGGCAGAAGTCTTTTTTATTAGTTCGGTTCCATGACCTCATCTTCGTCGGTTGGGGGGGGGGGGGGGGGGTAAAAACTACTTGGGGTGACCACAGAACATACACACAGGTGCCATTGAGGAGATCAGTTGATTTTAACAGGATGGGAATTTGCACGGTGCATTTACATCCTACAGCATCATTTACACAGTGAACGCCGTGAAATACAAGGAAGTAATGTTATCACTTTTTAAGTCAATAAAACCAATCGTTCTAAGGCGACTTTGGGAATCCTTGCTTCTACATTATGTTTTAGGAATTAACTTTAGAAGTCCAGGAAGTTGGCTTCCTCCAACAGGCCTCTATTAAGCTATCAACACTGATATGCCTGTCCTTACGAAAGCTACACATGTGTTCTTATGTCCAAGAGCTGTCAAAAACCCCTTGGAAGGCAACACTGAACTACTTTCGAGGCCCTTCAGTTCAAGTTCTGGCCTGCAAGAAACAAAGTGCAAGTATCCAGTCAAATCCCAGTAAAACAAGATCCCGGTTTGTTGACTAACAAACTAAAGTCAAGTTACACGAGACAATAGGCGGGTTCATACTAGGGACGTAGGAAGACTTTTAGTATGCCCGAGTTCTCACTTTGAATGTGAATGGGATTTTTAGAGTCCTCAAGTGTGACGTCACGTCATGGCACTGACAAACTCAGTTCCAAATAGAACTCAAAATCTCATGTGCGTGGTTCACGCTGTCGTTGTTCAAAAGGTCAAAACCTGACCCTAGCAACAGGGCACGATCTCAAGTCTAGTTTTAATCTCCCTCGAATGCTTACTTGAGCAGATCAAAACACGATCAGGCGTCAAGCAAGTCTCGAGTTGACTTGAGTTTGTCGCACTCATGGCCTACTTGGCTACCCCTCCCTGTATGAACTGGCCTGTTATCCCTTCCAAGGACTCGGTCAGGTGCAAAGGTCAGTCGTTCCCATGGAAACAAAACGACGATCTTGAACGCGATCAAAATCGACAAGCATCAAGTTGCATAGAAACAGACAGACGCGTTTTGACCTGATTGCTCGGGAGTCGGATGATGGTCGTAGTACTGAAAGGAGAAGACGATAATAGCAAAAAACTTAAGACTATACGCTACGTTTGTGGGCCGGATCATGTGTACAATACAATACATACAATACATACTTAATTGACCGCTCCCCATAGGGGCTTTTCAGGGCCAATGAAACGCAACGAAACGACAGAACAGAACAACAACAACTATTAAGAATCCCAACTGGCTGGAGGCAAACCAGTTGGCCATTTACAAGTGCGGCTGGGAAGTTGAACCAGGGACCACCAGGATCAAATTCAACGAGTGGTCAGAGCGGGTCTTGAACCCGGGATCTCCGGGATCTCAAGGCAAGTGCCCTAACCACTGGGCCACACTGCCCAAAATGGGGAAAACCCCGCCAAAGACACATCATCCGACAAGGAAAGGAAAGGAAAGGAACGTTATTTAAGTGTCTAGTCGTTCTAGCGCTGGAGCGCTAATTGGGGACACTGTAAACTGAAATTAACAATGAAAGTAAATCAAGTCAAATGTTGGTTTTTGAGGAGAGGGGAAACCGGAATGCCCGGAGAAAACCTCTCGGTGCAGAGTAGAGGAGAACCAACAAACTCAACCCACATATGACGCCGAGTCCAGGAATCGAACCCGGGCCACATTGGTGGAAGGCGCCATCCCTGCACCCCAAGACGAACTATTCGCGGTAGCTCCTTTAGACCGATAAACTACCGCTGATACTCGTAATCTGATTAGTCTCGTTTCCCTTGGTTACCAACAGACCAATCGTACGACGAACTAAGACAGCTTGACCAAGTTCGTCCCGGCAATCACAGAAGACACATTCTTTCCCAAGAAGAACAGCGATTCGTTTACGCCTGGTTTACACTAGCGACGCAAGCACAAGAGATCCGAACCACGGCGCAGAGACAAAGATTCACTACTTCCATGTTTTCTCTTACAACGCAGCGCTGCAAGTGGAATCTGGAACGGGTCTTTTTCATTGGACGAACATCACAGGCTTGCCTTACGTCCTGTTTTTCACACAACGCAAGCGAAAGTACGCATAAGCGAGAGCGCAAGAAAAAGGAAACATTTTGATTCCTACGCTTGTGCTTATGTTTGCGTCAGGCCCGTTTTCACGGTGAAATACGCGCTCTTGTGAAAACCAGGCTTTAAGACAAATTAACCTTCGAGTATCTTAAAACTATTTTCGAAGATTTTAGTTGTATCCTTCACCTTCAACAAGTTGAGGGATCTCACATCAGATGCATTGCCATTGCCTCCACAACTTCAAAGAAGTTCCCCCGAAGCTCTTCCGATTCTTCTAGCGCCCTCTGTCGATTGGATACAATCACTTCAATCTGAGCATCGTTTTTCAAGCAAACTGTGATGACATGAGGAAGTCTAAGTAGTGAAAAAAAAAGTCAAGTCAAGTCAAGTCATAAATGTCATTAATTTGATGAACGACATTTATGACTTGATGGTGACCATGCAGAGTTTTGAGTGACTCAGTGTAAGCGCTCTTTTGTGTTTGTTGTGTTTCAGCTCGTTTGATTGAAACACCCAGCGGCCGGTTGCTCTGAGGTAGGTAAGGTAAGCATGAAGCGACTAGGAGTATTTATACTCCCCCCTGGGTGGGATGCTAGTCCATCGCAGGGTTACCCCCAGCATTACGCCGGTACCCATTTATACACCTGGGTGAAGAGAGGCACCGTGAGAGTAAAGCGTCTTGCCCAAGAACACAGCACAATGTCCCCGGCCAGGCCCCGAACCCGGACCACTCGATCCGGAGTCGAGCGCACTAACCATGAGGCCAACCCTAAGCCTCCCAGGTTGCTCTGAGGTACCAGAACCTATTGGTTTCCATGGTATTTAACGCTGGTTAGCGCTAACTACGCTTCGAGCAATCCGAGCCAGGGGCCGTTTCCCGAAAGTCCCGAAAAGTTTTCGGACCCCTAAAGCCATTTGTGAAACTGCCAACCGCTTGGTTTTGGAAAGCCATCTAACAACAAAATTCTGGTTTGCAGTTTCGGAAATTCCATGTGCTGAATGATACGACACTTTACGGTTGGATAGACCGCCCGACTCAATATAAAAAATGAGGATGCAGAGCTCGGTACTAACGCTATAACCAAATCGCCGGCTAACTCAAGGTTGTACACAATTCGAACTCTTCGGGGATAAAGCGTTTTATTCCAAGTATTTCCATAACATTTGAATGTGAATGCTACATTTATAATGCAAATACAATACACAAAGAATCTTAACCCGGGGAGATTTGAATTGGGAACGACATTGGCCGTGTTTTCACGACAGCCGTTGTCTCGCAGTCGCTTATTCCCGAAAGTGGTTTGTTTGCAGACTTCGTTAAGCGACCTAATGAAAATGCGCTCCTACTGACCCCTGGACTACTGAATTTCATGGAAAAATCAATTTACTGCAACCCTTCGTTGTAACTAGATTAGCATTAAGTTGCACCTTCATATCAACTTATTTACGAAAAAATGAAATAACGACAACAGGGTGGGTGTTATTCCTTTTTTATTCCATTTAATAAATCTTAGTGTTCTCAAATGTCAACGGCGAAGTAAAATGGTTTCGGGGGAGGGGTGGGATACCAGATGGATTTCCTCCTTCCCTTGGTATATTTTTAATGGCCTTATTTTGGACTAGTGGCTTGACCTCGTGGGCTTGTGATTGATTTTGCTTCCTAGCCCACTGCCTTAGTAGAGTAGACGCTTCCATTTAAAACCTTTTAAACACGCACGATAAGCGGATTAGCTGCTTTTGTTCGAATTCATTACAGCAAGACCGATTATGCAAGATGGCGATCAACAAACAGCAACAGAGACGGAACCCGCTAAAAGATATTTCTAAAACGAGAAGAAGGGAAGGGGATTTAAAAAAAGCGACAGGTAACTTATCTAATCATTTTTGCCAACACTACGCAACCAGACAAAAACAACAACGTATTAAGGACGTTCGCACCCATTGTTACTGCGCATTTTTTCGCGCATGTCACGCACACGTCATGCATCGCAAACCAACGAAGGTAAACACGATGCTAAAGGCGCAAACTTCTTGTGGAACGTGAACGCATGTGGCATCATGGGATAGCTGTGGACCCAGGTCTTCTCGGAAATGTCACGCAATGGCGTGACAGTGCGAATAGACAATCGCTTTGAGAACTTCTCAGTGATTTTACTCTCTTGAATGTTCGGTGACCCCCATTTTTCTTTCCGTAGATCACTTCCTTTCCCGATTTTGTCCATTAACAAAAAACAAAAACAAAAATCTGTACGTGAGAAGTTTCAAATATTTCGCCTTTTGCGACCTCGTGCGACCGAAGTTTTCTTTCTTAGACTACTATGTATCGTTTTTCAAGGTCTATTTCACCTCAGAAAAAGACATCAGCCGCAAACGTTTGTTTAGTTATATTAGTTACCGGTATGTTGAATTGAGTACGTTAACCTGATCTAAATTTCACTAATGTAGCTTTTTTATTGCTGACAGTTGTAAGCTAACATCGTCTCAACAGAACGCAAACTTCTAAAAGTGCACCTCATGATCTCGAAAACGAGCACGGTGACCTCCCATTTTTTTCCCTTTATGGCAAAAGTTGATCATTACCTTTCTGCGTGGCAAGTTTAAAAAAAATCTGTACGTGGGAACGTTTTGGGTGCGAACGTCCTTAAGTAAGATACAAGGGCATGTGGGTTAGCCTTTCCAGCTTTATTGATAAATATGCACACAGCTACAGTCCACTCCTTACGCACCACGCCGGACACGTAAGCCCCTGAAAACCAACAATGGGAAAAAAACGGGGACCGTGTACCCCCAACCGAGACTGTGGCACTAACCTTTGGGTTATAAATGAAAGAAAACGAACAAAAACGAAAGGAAGTACGGCAATTAAGGCCCGTTTTAATTAAACGTCGCATTTTACATGTGCCGAATCTAATGCAAATGAAAGAAAACAATAGATTTTTCTCATGTAAAATGCGACGTTTAGAACGGGCCTTAGGCTGACCTTGAACTAATCCAAACTGCTAAACAGTCAGCCTATTAATACACATTACCCGCAAAGCATCACTACACACCCTCTGCTCCGTGCCGGCAAAATATTCATTTCAGCCAGTTATCTCGGTCCGTACTGTAAAATTACGAATCCTCGTTTTTTCCCGTGAAAAAAAAAAAAATCGTCTGTAATTTTAATGTACGAACCTCGAACTTGGTTAGTATTAAAGAGGTATATAACATATTACGGACACCAAAGCCGGACCAAAGGCACCACGCCTTTTAAGGACGGTGCCTACTAATTAAAGATATTTTTTTCAATTTTCCCAAATTGAGGCTTAAATATCTCTGAAAAATGCATGGTTACCCCCAATTTTCTTTTTGGATACTAAGAGTACTTACTAATATCTACTTTCTCCGGATAGCTTTAAACCGCGCAATAATATCCTGGCATTAGTAAGCAACGGCGATAGGAAATCCGAGTATCTGGAGATGCGCAGAACGTATGCGCAATAACAATAGTAGGCACCGTCCTTAAGCCTGCCGCACACAGTGACGAAAGAGTTGAGCAAACTGTTTGCTCAGCTCTTTCCTCGCCTTGTGCGGCGGACTTCAAGTGTGCGGGGAAATTTTGGTGGGAAATTCGTTAGGACAAAATCAAACATGTTTGATATTTTTGGCCTCGCAGGACAATTTCCTCACTGTGTGCGGAGATCGTGAGAATCGAGCTGAGCTCGGTTAGCCTGTGTACAGCCGCCCGCTCTCCGAAAAAAAAAATCGGAGAGGAGCGTCTGTGATTTACCGTTAGTAATCGTGTTCCGGAATAATTTTGCTACATTATTAAGTGATCTACGTTGACCAAAATTTGCGTGGCTCATATTTCGTTGTAGCTAAATTCTCAAAATGGTGGTCAATGAGGTAGATTTCAAACGTGCATTGAAGAGCGTCTCCGATAGTTTTAAGATACCTTGGCTTTATAGCATAGAAGCACTCTTTAAAGGAAAGGATGTATTTGAAAGCCTTCCAACCGGGTACGGCTCTGATCTTCAGAGCAGCACAGATCGTTGCCGATGAGCTGTTATTTTCGTCGATGTGTTCACATCTCAAATCTTCCAGGGCATTACGCTTTGTAGATTGTGCTTGACAATGGCTAGGCTGGTCCGAGCAAGGCGTTGGGATCACATTGACTGATAAGGAATAGCGGGAGAAGTTTTCGAGTGGACAATCTTTTGAATTGTGCTATATTCACCTCGTGAAGATTCGCCAGGAGCGCTTTCGTTTCTTTAGCGCTGACAACAATTCCTACAAATGTACGTAGAATCGATTTCCACTTTACACTCCACAGATAACAATTCCGCTCGTACTTAAAAAGAAAAACCTCTTTGACAATCAAAAAGATTTTTATTCGTATTTTGTACCGTGCTCAAAGTACACACGAACTCATCGTAAAATCTCTCACGTTGATGTGGAGAAATAAGAATAAAAGGCAATCAAAACTCGTTGTTTCAATGATGTAATGATCGATGGGTAATAACCAATCAAATAATTTTCCACACATTCCAGGAAAAATCACGTGGTATGGAACACGATTATCAACGGTAATCACAGACGCTCCTCTCAGATTTTTTTTTTCGGAGAGCGGGCGGCTGTACACAGGCTAAGCTCGGTCAATCAGGCATCCAATAAAATACATGGCATTCTCACGTGACTTCAGTGGTTCAAGATGGCGTCGAAGGAAGCACAACTCGATTGTCACGATCGCCGCACACAGTGAGGAATTTGCCTCGCGAAGCCAAAAATATCAAACCTGCTTAATTTTATTCTCACGGCCTCGTGAGGCGAATTTCTCACCAAAATTTCCCCGCACACGCGAGGAAACGGCTGAGCAAACCGCCTCGCGAGGCAGTTTGCTCAGCTCTTCCCTCACCGTGTGCGGCGGGCTTCATTATATAGTGCGTCTTATGGTAGGGTACTTTGGCTCCGTGATCTTTTCACAATAATCTGAAAAAGGCCAAGATTTCAAGGGGGCCAATTATTACCTCATAAGACGAGTCGCCGCAGTGATGGAGAGTTTTCCTTGTTTATCGCAGTATTTATTGTAGAAGTCTTGCTCTTGTTGGTTTTTCGCAGGTGGTCGTTTTAAGATGTCCTTATTTCTAGCGACATTGGTCACCCAAAACGCGTTCAGGGCTTGTAGAGCTTGTGACTCATCATTGCTTACTTCCTCTGTAAACGAAGAATGAACATAACTTCATAACAAAGTTGCTTTCAATTGAATGTCGTTTGATTACCAGTAATGTACAGTAGCAGCTCTCGTAACCAACTATTGTTTGGTATTGTAAGAAGCTTGTATCGTTTTTAAGTGCATTGTTTCAATCGGTTAGTCTTTTGTTTTTGGCTTGGATATCGAGCCATTTTTTACATGTACAAGGAAAGGTTACGTTTTATACAAACGTTGGCCGTGTAGCACTTATATTTTACACAGAGTTAACTGAATAGAGTGTAATGTGAAGTGCTAGATTTCAATCCCATATGTACCATGTGAGCGTTGGCCCTACTGGCTCAGTCGGTGGGGCGGCGGAGATCTGGCCCGAGGGTCGTGGGTTCATTTCCCACCCTGGTCAGAGTTTTTCTCTGTCCTTGTGTGGGCCCATTTCCCATCAGTAGGGCTAACGCTCACATGGTACATATGGGATTGAAATCTAGCACTTCACATTACACTCTATTCAGTTAACTCCATTTTTTACATGTAATACCAGAGCTGCTTCATCTTGATTACACGACACTCGATAAAAATGGCGAGCGCGCTCTATGTTCACTAACAGGGTGTTCAAGAAAGTCCTCGGCTTCAACAATGGCAGGATTCGAACCCACGACCTCCGCAACTGTCGAATCCTGCCTAAGACGTTGTCCTGGTGCCAGTTGCCAAGCAACTAGGATAGACAATATCAAGCGTTTGTGTATGTTGCTTGTGGATGCTGAAAACCAGCCTTAACTAACAAGAAAATTTACCAGAAATCATCACTGACCTCCGAGGAAGTCAACTAAATACAAGTTCCTCGTCGTTTTTCCTGAAATCACACATAAAGAAATATATGGTGTGAGCTAACAAGTTTGCAATAACAACTTGTACTACAGCATAGTTCTATAAACCAGATATAATCACCAGTTTTGTCCTGTGAAATGTTCATTTTATCCTTAATGGAAGACACAAGCTGCTTTTCTAGAAGAAAAACAAACAGAATTTCACTAAGTGCAGATAACTAAGGCTAAATAAAAAAATTGTGAGCTCATTAATTTATATATAAAGCCCACTCAACACAAGAAATTTTTATGTGGCAAATACATTTGATCGCGTGAATAGAACAACATTTAATAATTGTTGACAGTTCACTATTAAGTGGGTCAGCAACGCCAGTTCTCCAATGGCACTCAGTACAAGAGGCAGAAATTTGCCTCATTTTACATGAAGAGTTGCCTATATGAGCAATTTTATTTGCCAAATATAAGCTAACACGCCAGCTTTTCAGCAAATAAATGTGTCACATAAAAATTGGCCAAATTTCCTTGTCTAAATGATCAAATAAAGGAAATTATCACATATCCAATTGACTTGGAGGGTATGTCCTAGCATGGGTATTTGGTTTCCCCTTACTACTGTCCTGTTAACCATTTTTGTATTTTTGTTTGATTGTATTTGTTAGTATTAGTCCATTTGTATCACTTATGTATGGTTGCAAACTGTGATTAAAGACAATCAGACATAGAGAGATGCTACTCTGGTATGAATAAATAAGAACGTAGCTTAGAAAGTTACAATGCAAAGACCAAACGTTTCAATACAGTCTCCTGTCTTGTGTTATTCAAAGCAGAGTAGTGTCACGCTATGTCTAAGCAACAACATCGGAAAACATTTCATACCTGATTTTTCAGTCGTTTTAACCATATTTCTGTCTCCATTTTCATGGTCTTTTGAAATTGATGGTTCAGTTCTTTTAACTGATGTAGAATTAACAGATATCTCTACCTGGAAAAAGACACGGCACATGTTGGATGTTAGTTGGATATAACTATATAAGAGATCTAGCCAAGACTAAAAGCGGAGCTCCCGGGTTATTTATTTTTACAATAAGTTAACCTGGCTTGAGCTTGTGATCCAATCGAAAACCAGCCTGGTCAGTGGTCAACTTAAAAAAACGGCTGACCTTGATGAGCTCTAAACTTGAGCCTGCAATATGGTCACGTGATACTGGTCAGTAGATGCCTTATTTTGACATGTGTCAATTGACCAGAACATGGATGTCCAATATTAAAGATGTACACTAGCTGGAGTATGGCCACCGCATTGAACACATGTAATGATTATTATAATTTATTAATATTGTTATTATTATTATTAAATTATTAGAATATTATTAATTATTGGGCAACTTTGCCCGTGTTGTTGTGCATACGTGCCCACAAGTAATACCACTAGCCACGATTGCCAAGAAAAAAGCAACTCACAGGTTCCTATGAGTATGGTGCTCCGCTTGGTGGAGCTCTGCTATTGTCATAGGCTAAACTTATCACCCAAAACCAAGGCAAAGAATTCTGGATTTGATTCAGCCCCTTTCGCTTTCATAAATTTGTTTCTGCATTCGTTGCTTCTTTATTGCAACTTTTTGAATTTTTGTTTTCTGAGTTTCTCTAAAAGATAACTTGTGTTGTGCAGGCTCATGATGAGAATTTGAACCTATGGCAACTCAGAACTAGGTAACATTCATAAGAAAGTATGCATATCCGTGACCTTGATTGCAACCTTGACAAAAAATTTGAGAGTACAGTGGCCTCTAAAACAACTCCAAAGCAATGTGTTCCAGACAAGAGCACTTGCTTGTGATATGTGAGGGTTGTGAGGGTGTGATAAGACCAGCACATACACACGTGTAAGTGCAACATGGTTTGACCACCTACATTTTTGTAAGTGCCCTTGCTCACTTGATTGAAACACAAAAACGCCACTGTACGGGGTAATCAAGTATTATGCAAGTATCAGCAATTAAAAGCATTAAATGCTTATCAAGGTCACCTGACCCGGCAAGAAAAGACAGAACAGAACAAAAATAGCAACTGTTAAGAATCCCCACTGGCCAAAAGCAAACCATTCGGATATTTGCAAATGTAGCTAAGAAATTGAACCAGGGACTCTATCAGGATCAATTTCAACGAGTGGTCAGAATGAATCTTGAACAAGGGATCTCCAGATTTCAAGGAGATCATCCTAACCACTGTGTTGCACTGTCTCCTTTGTCCTTTTCTTCTTATTTTCTTTCAATCAGACAGAAAATTCCACTTCTTCATTCTTCTCATAAAATACTTCACACAGGAACGAAACATTACCTCCTCAGCATCAGCCTCTCTACCATTTGAGTCATCTTTTTTGTGACTAATTTCACTTCCATTGCTTTGCTTCTTGCAGTCTTGCCCTTCATCTTCTGTTGTCGCAGGACTAGTTCTCTCTTTTGCCTTTTTCCCTTTTGAAGAGTTGCTCTTTGGCAGCCTCGCTTTGCCTTGTTCCTCTTCGCTGCTGCTGCTGCTGCTTGCATTGCCTTTCTGTTCTTAGAAAAAAATTTATGTTAAAGTGGCTTGTAAGTGTTGTCATTACTTTAATTTTTGTGAAACTTTGTTGACATCAAATTAGTTTAACTTTGTGTTAGCTGTGCATTAGTTTTCCCTTTTTTTTTTCAATGAGCTGAAATGCTTGCCACACCTGCAGCACCATTTTGTTTACTAACTATGGCTTGTTTTTGACAAATTTACCAATGCTCCCTCACTGGTAGAGAGCATGACCCTCCCTTCACACACCCTCCTACCAAAACATAAAACTCATACATGTCTGGGAATAAGTTACAGTACCTGGGGACTGTGTTTGCGCTTGACTAAATTTCCTTTCCACATGACCTGTGTCCTCTGCTATTCACATCCACTGAAAAATAAATAGAAAAGTCATATACTTAGCAAGACCAAAAATGACTACACACTGAGAAGAGAAGAGCAGTGCCACAGCTGTCTTTAACATCAACATTCAATTGGTTGACATTACACATTAGTATATACCAAAAACAGTCGATAGCGTTGAATGCACACGCTGATTGGCTACTCAAACTCCGGATATCCTTTGTTAGTATATACTAAAACAGTGGATAGCATTGAACGCGGGCCCTGATTGGCTCATCAAACTCCAAATACCCTGTGCTATTTACCTCCGAGCAACTCGGGAAAAAATGGCGTCCCGATTTGCATCCATGACAAGTGAAAAAAACATCCAAATTAATTTTTTGTGCTGTATATTATCTCACTGTTTTAGTATATACTAAAACAACTATTCACCTTGGTGTCGATGGCCAGCATTGATTTACCTCGACGCTTCACGGCTCGGTAAATATCCACCGCTAGCCACCTCCACTTTGGTGAATAGTTGTTAACTATTCACTTCTGAGCAATTTGCGCAGAATTTGCGCCCAAAAATGTTGTAATCTTTGCAGAAATAAATGAATTTAAATCATCTTTTAGTGCTATGTTATATCACTATTTTAGTATATAATAAAACAATTATTCACCTCAGTGTTGGTGGCTGGTGGTGGATATTTACCAAGCTGCAAAGCGGCGAGGTAAATATCCACCACTAGCCACCTCCACCTCGGTGTATAGGGTGCTATTTTTTATTCAATATGCAATAAAAATCTGCATAAATAGAGGATATTACACAATGGCGAGACAACATGAATTTTATGTTCTTGCAGCAAGAACAATATCTCACTTGTTCATGCTTCAAGCTAACGAGTAATTTTCTTTTTATTATACGGACAATAAAATAGGTAGAGATTGAAAAGCAGATTTTAATAAAAAATACTGTGTATTGATAAAAACAAAAAAGGCAGGAAAACAAGGTGGGAATCGTGACGCCATTGCTTCATATGACCACTCGTGTTACATACGAACAATATGCCACTCAGTTCCCAGATGTAGTAGGTCGTATTGATTCTACAACTGTTTTAGTTCCTGGTAAAACACTCCTGTCCATATAATAAATGCGTCTGCATAAATAGAGGATATTACACAATGGCGAGACAATATTAATTTTATGTTCTTGCAACAAGAACAATATCTCACTTGTTCATGCTTCAAGCTAACGAGTAATTTTCTTTTTATTATACGGACAATAAAATAGGTAGAGATTGAAAAGCAGATTTTAATAAAAGTACTGTGTATTGATAAAAACAAAAAAGGCAGGAAAACAAGGTGGGAAAAGTGACGCCATTGCTTCATATGACCACTTGTGTTACATACTAACAATATGCCACTCAGTTCCCAGAGGTAGTAGGTCGTATTGATTCTACAACTGTTTTAGTCCCTGGTAAAACACTCCTGTCCATATAATAAATGGGTATCTTAATTAAATGGCAAAGGAACCTACACACATGAGACCAAAATACTGTGTCGAAACTAAAATGTGAAGGCATGATTTAGGTTGAGAAGTTTAATTTTCTTCTGAACCCAACATAGATTTCTTATATTGTAATATTACTGCAGGTGTAATTTATGGCGACAGTAGGCAAAGAGCAATTTTAATTTGTCAAACTACTACTGTTTATTGTCATTATTATCATTATTATTATTATTATTATTATTATTATTATTATTATTATTATTATTATCTGTTGTCTTGATGTTGACATCGCCAACTTTTGTTCTTGTCATCCCTCAATCAGGTCACAACCTGCGGCCTCAGATTCTTAGGACCCTTCTCAGGACGTTGGCAGTTCCTATAAGTGCCCTTTTCTGCCACATGTCAACTTGGACATCAACATGCAACCAATATTATTATTATTATTATTATTAGAATTATTATTATCATTATTATTATTATTATTATTATTATTATTATTATATTTTTATTATAATAAACTACCAGTATATCAGAATAATCATTTTGTAGTTTAGAGATAAAATACCATCTAGCAAACAAAAAGAACTTTAGATTATCATCCTTGCTAGCACCACAGAGTAATGACATTTAGACTAATAACTATTGACTGAGAGCATAGTTAAAATGCCTCTAGCAGCTCCTGCATGGTCCATGTATGATCCCAGACAACAGCACTGCAGCACGATGTAATTAGATAGAAGTTGATTTTGATGAGGAAGAAACAGAATGGTACCAGAAGAAAAAATCTACAAGTTCCCACACGAAAAGTTCAAAGTATCGTTGATTAAGCCATGCGGCCTCAGTTGTTGTGTACAAATGGTAATTCATTGGGTAGTTTTACCTGGATATCCCTCTGAACAACTAAGTCCTGGTTGACAGATGGTGTTCAGTAAAAAGATTACAATAACAAACATGGAGGGCCTATGCTACCATGCCATGTGATCATACAGTGCCATACAGATGAACAAGTACAATCAAATGTCTGAACAAAGTCCTGTTTTGAATATCATTGGTCCCCACTGCATTAATTTCTTTCAAATTCGCTCCCGCGCTCCCGACAGAATTAACAAACGCTTTCCTTTCAACTAATTTATTCTTTTTATCCACATTGCTATATCCCCAACAATAGCGTAGCTCCGTTCATCTTTCACTATATAAAACGCTAACAACCCATAATTCCCTAATTCGCTCTGATGAAGGGTTAACGCTCAAAACGTCAGCTTCCAAATTTCTCTACGGTGGTCAATTTACTACATCAACCCAGTTGATAAAACCATTTTTGTGTTTAATTTCCCAACCTGACTGGAGAACCAGTTTCTTTAGAACCAAGACCCTTTATCCACTGTGCTATACTGTTTCTAACCCAGCAAAACATTTAACCTCCCTGGCAAAAATTGAGACCTTTGTTCCCGAGAGGCCCAATCCCACCACACAGAAAACCAAACATAGAGTTGTCTGCTTCCTTCAACAATAACTTCATTAGTTTACAAGCCAAAATGCTGTATACCCGGTCACTTGTCTGCATATGGATGGGGTGTATTGTTACAGGGAAGACATCTGTTCACATTACTTTTGTTATTCAAATGTGTGAACCACAGGGAACAAAAGACCCTTTGTTTCGACAACCAATGAGACTCTGGTTGGCACATTAATAACAATAGGTGACATCAACAATATCTTCCCTATATACCTCGCCACTAAAAGAACACAATTGTGGCCGGGTATTCTGCTTTGGGCTTAACATGATTACTTCTCTTGTTCAATCTAGCCGATCCTTTTCGTCCCAAATTTAAAACTCCAGCCAACCTGTCTAGGTTCTCTCTCTTTTCACAAAGGCAACACAGAACAGCACAAAATTTTCGAACAAAACCTTATTTTTCAAATTGGCGTGATCTATTGAACGTTCTTTTCATCAATTCTTGTTTGTTTTTCAAGTTACTACACTCCGCCCAATTACATACCCTGGGTGCCAGAGGGTTTTGTTTTTCTTTGGCGTGATCTCTTTATATGAGGTCTATGAGCGGCCAAGCCGCGATACCAAACCACGAAACTGTCGAGGCGAGTTCTCATTTTTCGGGTCTCCGTTCGACATTTAACAGCTCCTCGCGAAAGAAAAATAAACCAACTGGCTGCTTCGCTATAAAACCTTGCCTGAACCCACTACCCCTTGATTCGACGGACCGGCGCTCGAAACGTGAAACGGTCCTAAATTTACTTCTATCAAATGCAACTCGCTCGTTTGTTGTCAAATATGTGTGGTTCACTCAGCCGCGAACGCAAGAATATTGTTAATTCTTGGGAAAACAAATTAAAACCGTCGATTTTACTTACAATTCAACCTTTCACCTTTGCACGTTCGATCGACAAACAAGTCTTTCCGAGCAATATCGATCGATTATTTCCTCTAAACATCAAATCTTTTTAAATCGGGCCACTAACCTAACTTTCGTCCTTTAACCGTCCAAAGGAAAGTAGTTACTTTGTAAACAAGCTGATCTGGCTGGCAAGATAGTATAGTAGTTAAATGCGATAGGTTCGATCCTCTCGACGGCTCTTTGCTCTTAATTATGTCAAATCCTCCACGACGATTATCATCTTTACAACTTGTGTTTCACGTTAGTAATAAAGTAAACCCATAAGCATCGTCAAATGGTCCGAGGACACTGTTAGAAGCGCCAAACTGACAACAACAAAACTGCCATGGCCACTCGTATGCTTGTGTGGCAGCAGCAGACGGCCTTCATACGTCAAAATAGCGATATTGCCTGTGATTGGCTGAAGGCACTACTTAATAACCTCAAGGCTCTGACCTTTGAAAGGGATAAGTGATGTTCCAGTTGATATTTAGAAAAGAGCGAAGTTTGAATATCCCAGTAGATGTTAATTTTAACAATGTGTAATTTTATTTTCGTATGCAAGGCTTTCAGAAAGAGGAAGCCACGTACGATGCACCATCTGCTCTCAATGTTAATAATAACATCGTTTCGGGACATTGGTTTCAAAGGACTTCGGCCTGGACAAAGAGAAATGCGATGAAAAATACTACTTCCACACTTTCATCGTACAAGAAAGCCAGCGACAACGGGTCTCAAAAGAAAATTGTACATAAAAAAGGCAGGGTGTGTGGAGGAGGAAGAGAACTTTTCACGGCCCCAAGGTCTCGTATTTTGGCAGCTTCTGCAAGTACTGGAGCAGAAATTACGTAAAACAAAAGACAGAAAACAAAACAACTCCAAATTAAGACTAATCCCAAGTGACCAAAAACACAATGCTTTCCGGTGCCTGCAGAAAGACCCCGTATTTTCGATTGCACTAATGCCACAATACTATCTTATACTATCTTGTCAGCTGTTGTTTTTTTGGTTTTCTTTTTTTTTAGTCACATAGGTATCTCTTTGTTTGCGGCATATTTAAGCTTTTCAGAGTACTAAACGCTAACAACATTTATCCTCTGTCTGCAATCAATATATATGGTTTACTCTCATGGGCTCCTTCGATCATTGTAGAAAGTAGGAAAGAGGAAAATCACATAAAAATAGGATTGTAAAAACATAGGACCAATAGGAGAATAGATATTCGTACAATTCGTATGGCAAGCTTTTTTTTTTCTTTGAAAACGGGCCATCAATGACAATCAATCCTTAATGATAAACTTTTATGACCATAAAATGTGAATTTTTTTGACAGTAAAGTGAAAAAATCGAAAACGGTTTAATGAATGATCACTCACCCGTTATGAAACGTGCAGCTACGCATGTGATGTTATCAGATTTTGTCCGCCCTTTGACAATTCAGTTCAATCTAGCGGAAACCAAACACAATCCCTTAGGAAACAGGAAACTGTTGATAAAATTTCCCCTTATTTGATATTTATTTGTTAATTTGTTAACCAAAGCGCTACTAACCTTCTTGAATGTAGACTTGGAATGAATACCCCAGAGTCTGGTTGCCTTAGCGAACAAAGAGTGCAGCCGTCCGCACGATATGGAGAAGCGAAAGGAAATAACCATCGAAAATAACAACTACCGCGATCACATTCTAGAGGGCCGGACTATATATGGTGGACAAATACATTTGAGCTTCGGAATGAAGCGTTTTAAAATTGAAGATTACTGTCGAAGTCGGTGTGAACGTTCTTTCGGCAGTATAAAGGAAAGCCGGAAAGATACAGGCTCTCGACCCCACAATCTCCTCGATACCGGTGCGGTGGTCTCGAGCCAACTACCGGGCAGCTGGTTTGTGAGTTCCTAATAAACTTGTAGAGGATGTAGATACGAATGGACTATAAATGAAAAACATATATATTACAACATCTTCCTCTCCGCAGTTCGAATATCTGTCTTTCATATATGGTGCGTTCATATCTACACCTCTGCTGCTTAAAATGGTATCGTTCAGATCCAGTTCACCGTGAAACTTTAGTTACTGCTCAGTTAAATAACGTATCATGATGATCCTCAAGCTTAACAGGACATGAGATTTTCGTAATTGTTTTGCTTTAGTTTAAAATGCTATATTGATCTGAGCGAAACTTCCTGCATCAAAACCAAACTTAATTGACCCAAAATACACCATCAGTCGCTGTAAGCATCACATGCAATATGCAGCGTCATGACTCATATGCTTTCACCTTTTTTATGTTTTGTTTTGTGAATGTCCTCTTTTTGAGAAGAATTGTTTAAGTGGGAGGTGAATAGGGAGCCGGTTTGTAAAGCAGTTTCACAGTATTTCGATTTTTTTAAATTAAAACGAAAGCTGATGAGTGATTCGAAAATCAGACAATTAAATAAGCTTAGTTTAACTGTTACCAACACCCTACCGTTCACGGAGAGGGAAATGCTGTTTTAAAAGCTTTCCTTTGCTCAAGGGAGCAACGCCGAGTTAGAATACAATTAATTTGAAAAACATATGCGATTTGCGAGCAGGAGGACTGATTGTTATCTCTTGAGTGTCTCAACCGCACTCACTATTGTCGTGTCGTACGATGCAGCTTTGCACGCTCTCCGCATGTGCCGCACGTGACCCTAGGTTCTCGGTGAACTTTTACCAGTCAATAGTGAACTTTCACCGAAACTATGCGTATTTGTATTTACGGACGTGAATACACGGAAGGAATTTTAGTTTACACTTTTTGCTCATTTATATTTACCATTTACCAAAGATTCCCGGAAATTCCTATTCGGATGTAAATGACACACGATCCATGTTTTGGCGCTTCTCGCGGGAAAGTCCTGGCCGGCACAAGCAGAATTGCTCAAAACGTATGACGCGGACTCACCATTTGTAAAAAAAAGTAGGCTGGCCATTTAGGGTGCCTATTGCAGAAACATCAGGGCCATTGAAACAAATCATTGAAAAACATTTTTTTTCAAGAATTCCACATGGCCGAAGGCAGACCAGTCAACCTATCAGTTCTCCTCAAGTGTAAACAGGAAGTTCAAAAAGGACAACGGTCAGAGAAGAACTGTAAATCTCTGTGTGTTTACTACTTTCTTTCTTTTCTTTTCCTGTGTAATAAAAAATAATCTCCCGTAAAAGTAAAAAAAACCTTGTAATTTATAACGTAGGGCTAGTATTAGTCTTAACTATATTTGGCCCTTTCTGTATCACTTATGGACATAAGCAAATAAACAAATAGTAAATCTTGTGCCTTAACATCTCGAGCATGCTGCCTCCCAAACTAGGGAGTTAAAAGAGAACTTTAGATTCTAGGACGAGAACGACTACGAGAACGAGATTTCCTCATAGAACAACAGTGAGCGCGCGCAAACCAGGGTCATTTTGGCGGGAAAAACGTGATACCGTCCTCGTTGTAGTACGAGGTTTTGCAAAAATGTCGTCGTGTCAAAACAAGTCAACAACACGGTGGCAACCTATACTGCTAACAAAGAGTAAGATTAAGGTCTCGGTAAAGGAAAACGAGGTGTCCGCGGAAAAACGAAATTGTCGCGCCGCTATTTTCTGTATAGGGTCAAACTATATATCATATTAAAGCAAATAGATTGAATTATTTGAATAAAGTTTTAGATTTTTGGTATTTAAGGTGGCTCAAACCAGTTTCAACACTTGAAAGAAACGTTCTTATTAGAAGGATTGACACTACAGCACTTATCACTCAACATTAATGTTGTGGTACCATATCAAACACCAATGATTGCTGAAAAAGATTTGGTCATTTTTGTGACGTAAAAGGTTACCGTGGCAACAGGAAAGCCCTGCAAAAACACCCCATATTTTGGCTTTAGCTGCTTTCATCTCGGTGGCTCCCATTTTTTATTTTTGAAATGTAATTAGAATGCCAGAATGAAACTTTCTGCATAGTTTAAAAAAAATTATGTGGAGCGGATTTAGAGCCACCTTAAATAATTGAAAATTTAAGAGCTGAATCCGCTCCACATAATTTTTAAAATTTGCCGAGAGTTTTATCTTGGCCTGCTGATTACTTTTGTACAATAAAAAATTGTGGTCACCGAGTTCGTTTTTCAGATATGAACAACTAAAGCCAAAATATATAGAATGTTTTTGCAAAGCTTTCGCTGTTGCCATGGTA
>OX421447.1:4923907-4933907 GCA_949126865.1 Montipora capitata
ACCTTGGAATAGCCGTAAGGACTTGAAATTTCAAAGACAACTAGCTTCAGCATTCAGTTTACACGTGTAAAGTTATCGACTGCTCAACGCTGTTTTCTCCCGAGTAATAACGAAAATGGAGGCTTCGTACGTGGGCCCAGTTATCGGCCAGCGAGCCCAGTCTTCGGCCACAAAAGAGTGCGCTCGATTCCTTAGAATAAACAACGCTTTATCACCAATTTTTGTTGTTAAGTCACTAATAAGGCTTGTGTTTGATATTTCGACCACAAAGTATCCTTAAATAGCTTTGTTTCATGTTAGAAAAGGAAGTTTTTTGCACACCTGGTGTTTCTCTTAAATGCAGTGGCAAGCGAGGCTAAAAAAAGAGTTGGGTATTTCAAAACGGGGTCCGGTAAGTCAGAACTCATAGTTGTAATTCGTATCTACTGTCAGAACATGCTATCCCATTACATTTTTACTTTTACAATTGATTTGACAAGAAAACTCCATACGAAACTATGAGCGCTTTTTAGTGTTGTCGACGGCGAGCAGGGTGGCCGAGAATATAGGCAAATACGCAAAAGTACTAAGGAAATATTGAGGAGTGAATTTGGGTCAAAGAATAAAATAGGCCAGGAAAAGTTTATATTTAACAGAAAGCTTTATCACTCTACGTTCTTTGTGCCAAGAATTGACTCATTTGGGCCTCCTATACGGATAAAATATAAATTTGAATTAGACCACGTAATTCGAGTAGCCTTAAACAAACACGTTTTCGTGGAAACCAAATTCACCTACCTTCGTGTCACCTCGACTTGCTCACATTATATAGTAGCTGTAAACTCAAAACTCGGCAGGACGAAAGACAAGGAATCAAGCTACCCTTGGAAGCAATTGCTTTTCATTCAGATTCATTTGTGGCGCGAAAAATAAACCTTGAACAAAAAGGGGCCGAGAACTGGGCCCCTTACTGTATCCCATTCTTAGACGTTATGGTTTCTCTCAACAATGGCGTACTTACCACAGATCTCTACACCAAACCCACAAACAAACACCAGTCCCTCTTACGATCTTCATTCCACCCCTTACACACCGCCATACACACCAAACGTGCTCTTCCATCCAGTCTGACACTTCGTTTAGGACGCATATGTTCTTCAGACGATATACTTTCAATCTACGTTCTAATCAACCGATGCAATACATCAACAAACGTGGCTACAATCTCTCTTTCCTCAAACAAGAAATGCGACGTGTTCACGCCATACAAAGCAATATAGCTCTTAAGCCTAACGTCAATTCCACTAACACATCGGAGTCGTCTCCCTTTTGTTGTCACCTATAACCCTGCCCTTCGTTCTATCCAATCTATCATAAAAAAAGCACTTTCACGTTCTCGCTTCTTCCAAACGATGTACCGAAACATTCACATTACCACCCCTTATTGCTTCCAGACTTTCTAACAACCTCAGCGACATACTTGTCAAATCCACATTACCTCCCAACCCACAAACGCAGCCTCTTAAAGGTCATACAAATGCGGAACTAAATGCCTCACATGCAATTACATAACTGATGGACGAACTGACTACACGTTTTCAGCCACTAAAGAGAAAAGACAAATTCCACACTACATTGACTGTAACTCAAAAAATCTTACTTACATGATACACTGTTGACGATGCAGCAAACAATACACAGGAGAGACAAAACGGAGACTTAAAGACCGTTTCATCGAACACCGACGTCCCGTTGACAGAACCAATTCTTCTTCAAGACAAACAACTGTTTCTGAACATTTCACCAGCAATAACCACACACCTCACGACATACAACTTATCCCATCGCACATCTCGTGACTCCATACGCAAAGCTCGAGAAGCGTTTCTAATCGACAGGCGCCAAACACTTGAACCCAAAGGTAAAACAAAAGAGAAGAACTATAAATAATATTATTTATCTGTAACCCTATACATATATCTATAGATAAAATGACGTGATAAATGTTTAAATTGAACATCAGCTATCATCTCCGCGGCATTTTAGAGCAAGTTTTACTGAACGAGGATATCCAGAAAGCCTGATTACAGCTACACTCTCAGACATCAAATTTGAGAACAGGGTACAAGCCCTCGTACAGAAATGCAAAGAAGATAAGCGAATCTTGTCTTTTCGTCACACAATACCGTCCTACGGTACCTAATCTTGTAGCTGAGTCCCAACAACCTTCAAAGAAGAAGATGCCCAAATGGTGATTGAAGCATTGCTTTCAGACCATGGCGACTCATGACACAAACGTTTTCAAAGGCGAACGATTCGCAAACAAATCTATATTGGATATAGAAACGCATTTCAATCCTACTGAAACATTTCAGTACACGCATTTCTTAAGTTGCCACCCTTTAGGGGGTCTAAAAAACGGGCTTTATCAAGGGCGAAGCACTTAGACTTCCCCGCACAAACTCCTCTGAAAAGAAATTCAAAACTAAAATCTCGCATTTTAGAGCAAGTTTTATTGAACGAGGATATCCAGAAAGCCTGATTACGGCTACACTTTGAGAACAGGAAACAAGCCCTCCTACAGAAATGCAAAAAAGATAAGCGAATCCTGTCTTTTCGTCACACAATACCGTCCTACGGTGCCTAATCTTAAACAAATACTCATGCAAAAATGGCATTTAACCCAGCAACAACCGCTACACAGCGAAATATTTCAAGATCCCCCAATCGTTTCTTAGAAAAGGGGGCAGATCCTTAAAAGACATACTCTTTCGAGCCAAACGCTAAGCTGGCTAAAACACGTGGATGGGAGTTGTGTAGGTCTGTCACCCCCATTGTTCTCAGTGGTCTTTTCCTTTGTGTTCAAGTTCTCATGAGCCCCAATGAGCCCCTCCTACTGAGTACTCAGTCAACAATTGAATAAAGGACCTGAGTTTCTCTTTGATCAAATACTGAGAGCAAAAAGGGAAAAAAATCCACATTTTCACCAGAAAGTATTGGAAATTACCACTACTTATGACAATATTTTAGCCAAAAGCAGCAGCCCTCAATAAGTCCATTATTCCGAGCACCAATAAAAGCCGTCATCTTTATGAACAACCAACTCAAACTTCGAATGCTTTTGTGAATTCCCGAGATGGGTGTGTAGGAGAGCCCTTTTTAACTGTATCACAATCTGAATGCATTTATTATTGAAACAGGACAAATTACCTTTCGTGCTAAACAAATGGTCCATATACCAACGCCCAATCAGCTTGGGGTCAGAATTTGTGGTCCATAATTTCAAATACAAAATGTATCCACTAAAGGCATCTTTCAACCCGTAAACAGCTGAAGGAAACGTGCTATTCATGAAGCCCATGAGCTTGTCATGACCATCCCCTGAATGGGTGTGGTTAGGTCCCTGTATTTTTAAAAGACAGCAAACAGGAATACTTTGAGACAAAAATCTATGTAGACTTTTTTGCTATACACACATTACAAAGCACTACGACAGTTAATAAAATGAAATGGACAGCACCTCAACTTCTTCTATAGACCGCCGAGGGGATAATGTGGAGAAGTATGGGGACTGGTTACTTTGAAAGATGAAGGATGACTGGGAATGGGTGCTACTGATCAATACAATAACAAGGGACAAAAAGAAGACATGTCATGTGCCAATAAATTTATTGTTTATTAAAACCTACTAATTCCTAAAATCTTACCAGTGATGTAAACGTTCCTGTAGTCCTGTTCCGGGACTCCCTCTTACCCCGCCCTGAAAATGGGCCTGGAACCATTTTCAGGGCGGGGTAAGAGGGAGTCCCGGAACAGGACTAACGTTCCTGTCGCCCCCCTTTGCCGTTTCTTTTGACCAATATTCCCTCGCCTCGTCATTCCTTCGGGGTCTACCATACTCATAACATCATAGACGAGATTACGAGGAACAGCCAATTTATGCTGCTCTCGAACTTTTCTCTGCATAGCTCGATATCCAAGGTACTGCCCTGGGCCTTCCATTTCCTCCTGTATAGCCTTTTTGACATCTTCTACACTCGTTTCATAACGAATGTATTTGATGCCGAAAAAATTCAATCTCCTACTGAGTGTGGGTAGACTCCATGCATATTCAGGATAGTCGCGACTGGCAAAATCTAGTATCTCTTGTCTCGAATAATTTGCTAACACATAGCGCTCAAGATCGCTCTTTAGTTGCTGGTCCTTCTCCCAGTCTGAGCAACGAATGCGAACGTATCGCCATAATTTTGAGAGAAGAAAGATAGAGGCACTGGTAACGAGGGGTTCTCCACTGACCTTACGTGTCGCAGGCTATGATAACCATGGGTCACTTAACGAACATTTCATTTTGAGAAAAGAAATTTATTGTGATTTCAGTTCAGCCCAGCGTTATCATAGCAAAATAAAAATCAATTTTGCATTTCTACTAAGGGATTTTAATATGTTGTTTTTTTTTTAACTATTTTTTTCGATTTCATTTTTTTTTTTACTATTATTATTATTATTATTATTATTATTTTTTTAATTTAAATTTTTTTTTTGGTTCAAATTTATTTACATTTTCATTTTGTTAATTGAAATTTAATCTTTAATTTCCATCTTTCAATTTTTATTTTAATTATTTTTTTTGTGTTTTTATATTTATGTTCATTTATTTATTTCTTTTGGTCTTTTTTAAAATATGTTTCAATTTTCTTAAATAAAACAGGCATTTCCAGTTAGTTTTTCTATGATAATAATGGGCCACCATAGTAGTATGCTCTTTAAGTGACAAAATTCCGCTTTTTGAGCACAGATAGTCCAAAAACTCGGATCTTGGGCACAGATGGTTCCCATACTTCTGTGCACAGATGGTCCTGGGAAAATAATTCAGTTAGCGAAGTGAAAAACAAGACGTATTTGCCGAACTTGAGACAAAAGTAAATTCAGTAACTGCGAAAAGCAGTTCAAGTCTGTAACGTCATAATAAGCAAAAAAAAAATTAGAAAGCGTTTGAAAGGCGACAAGATTCGTACGCGTCACCCACTTTTCAGATATTTGGTGTCGGACGTGAGTTTCTTTTAAACCTTTATTACGAAATTGTTCGTCGTGTCCACTGACCTGACAACAGTAATGTTGCTTTTAATTCCAGAGGTACCATTAGCTTCCATTACTTAAAGAAAATCTTTACAACTCTGCTCTTTAAATGTGACAAACTTCCGCTTTTTGGGGCATAAATAATCCCAAATTCTGATGTTGGGAACAGATGGTCCCATAGTCAAGTACACAGATTGACACACACAAGACTTATCAGTACATGCAGACCTCGTAAAACACAAGTCAATAAACAAGACCCAAGGATACACAACTAAGACGTGAAGTTCCACAAAAAACTTGTGTAGTCTTTGCTCTGCCAGCTTCGACTCTAAAGTCAATAAGCGAAAAGCATTTCAAGTCTGTAACGTCACAATAAGCAAAAAACACTATTAAGCGTTTGAAAGGCGACAAGATTCGTTTCCTACTTGATTTTCAGATATTCGGTAACGGACGAAGTTTCCTTTAATCCTCTTTGACGAAACTGTACATCGTCCGGCAGTGTCTGCTGACCTGACAGTTGCTTCCATAGGTGCCGCTAAATCCCATTACTAAAAGAAAAACTTTCAAAGACTACTCTTTAAGTGATATTAAAAAAAAAAAAAAAAAAAAGGAAAAGCGAAAATCGGCCAAAAAATATAACAAGAAAAAACATGACAATCGTAGTGAACTCTCAAAGCAATCATCCTGAACTTCAAGTCTCATCGCCGAAAAATGTAGGCTTCTTAAAACGACACACGAGAAGCTCCGGCCAACCAATCAACTAAAGATTCATCGATACAATTGCATCTGGACAAAACATCAGCCTAAAAGGGGGCAGAATGGCACAATGGAACAATAAGAGACCCTGAAGCCTTACAATACACATGCGAAGTAAAAAGCGTAAAAAAGGCAATTAAGCGGTGGACCAGCGTAATTATTTAATCCGGCCCAATTCAAAACAAAGGCATCAAAGCCTTCAGAACCTGGATTCCAAAATCTGGAAATGAAAAACGTTTAACTTAAGCATACAAATGATCCACAAAGCGATCTGTGGAATGAGGGCCCTAAAGCGAAGCTATAAAAAGAAACGAAAAATGCGAAAGGCCCCAAACATCCGCATCAAAAAAGGCGACTGAAATCTCGGGATCCATTCCATCCCCATCGAAAATGCTATGGATGCAGCGGATGTAGAAGATCAACAAAGCTTCAGACTGCAAAATGTCCTTGTCACTTCAGTCCAAACCAAACAATCCGAGGAACATTTCGAATGTCTGTAAACCATTTGATAGTCAAACCTGACAACTGCTTAACCAAAGAAAGGAGAACAACAGCCAAAATCTCCCTAAGCGTAAAGCTAGAACGCATCGGTTACCGCACATAGGGTACGCACATACCCTAGGACAGAGGTCCAACCAAATTCAGATCTGTCCGCTAATCCTTAAACATCTTCTGTCAATTATTAATTAAATAAAGAAAATATCCGCATTTAATTCTTCCTTCGCCTTACCGAAAACTCCACTCTCCAAGGCTTTCACCACAGAGGTACTCGTCAGTTTTAAATAACTTTTGGTTAAAGTTGAACTGTTGCTCCTTCCCTTTCTTCTTAAACACGAAGATTTCTGGTTGAACTCTAGCCGCTATTTGCCGACGCCAAGCCTGACTGAGATCGATGAGAGTTGCTCGGTAAGGCCTAAACTAGTCAAGAGTATTAACGGCGGTTAAGATGGAGATCTTCTGAGCCATAAAAACAGCATTCAACTCGGGAGACTCTCCAGAGATGGTTGAAGATGAAGAAGGGTTCTGGGACTGAACAATCTGCGACCCAGCTAGTCATGCGAGCCTCACATTTAAGTCTACGCACCCCGATGATTTCAAATAGCGCTGATAAACAGTATTTAAGTCTAAGCACCCATTTTAAAACGGTTAAGCTTGGTTTTCAACGGGGATACAAGCACAAGCGCGAGCCTAAGAGCGCTAATTTCACCGTGAAAACGAGGTTGATGCAAGCACTGATAAGCGTAAGGATCAAAATTTTTCCTTCAAGCCCCTTGCGCTTCTGGGCTTGCGTTCGCTTGCGTCGTGTGAAAACGAAACGCAGCATAAGCACAAGAAAATTTGTTGCGTCTGGCCAATTAAAGCACTCGTTTTAGATGTGGCAGTCTTCGCTTTCTGTTAAGGTGTAACTACCATACAAAATACTTAGTAGGCCTACCAAAATTTTATAGGGACGCTCTTTCTTTCTTCTCCGAGCTTAAATCTCATTATAATTACAATTATAGCAAAGAAAATCTCCTGTTTAACAACCAGGATATTCTAATAGATGGCAAACCTATTTTTCTTAAGGAGTGGTTTTCCATGCGCCTGAAAATTTGAACAAAATGGCGGTTGCTGTGGTTGATTTTGATGCTCGTGTCGACGTTCGTTTTCACTAGTTTACTTCTTATGCTAATGCTTGCTCTTGCGTCGCTAGTGAAAACCAGGCTTTAGCTTTGAATAACTGTATGACTCGCATGTTGACTCGCAGCCATGGCTTGCATGGCTCGAACATTGTTCTCACTCGAGAGTTCTGCTCATCCAGTTGAGAGTAAATTTCACAAATAAGAGTGAGACCCCCCAGACAAACCCCAAGAGGAATAATTTCCATTCGACATTCCCTTAAATATCCTTACCAAATCCCTTGATAGTTCATAACGACAGGAGTACATTTTCCCGCTAATTTATTCAAAAACGCGGAAAAATCCGATTTGAAAAACATGTCAACTGTTGCAAACACGCAGGCGTAGCGCTTCTGGCACGTGTCATTTTGTCATGTTTTGACAGTTTGGCTTCCGCAAAGGACGATCGACAGAACAGGCGATAGTAGAAATAAGTGATAATTTGAAGAAAGACATAGACAGCAATCTTTACACTTGCGGAATCTTTCTAGACTTCGCCAAGGCTTTTGATACTGTAAACTATCAAATCTTACTTAAAAGTTAGAAACATATGGCATAAGGGGTATCCCCTTAAAATGGTTCACAGGGTACCTGTTTAACAGGAAACAATGTTTCTTTTAAAGTGCCCCTGTGATCAAAAAAACCACTTCCTTCTTTCCTTCAGATTTTGAAAGTGTGTTTGCTTAACACCTGACTGGCAAAATTTTGAGCTTTGATTTTTATCCAAAGGCCGTTTACTTTGAGTGTAAGTTTTGGATTTCACGGTCCGCCATTACTCACGTTCAAACCTCAGACGGTTGGATCCAGGGAAAAGTGACGTCAGAGCATCGCCCACAATGCCGCGACACATCCGGGACTTTCCCCGCTTTGCAGCGCTAAATTTGAAAGCTAATTGGGGAATTGTACAGAAAACAATAAAGAAAGTCGGCCGAAAGCCGGGAAAACCGCTTGAAAATTCTTCTACTACGGGATAACTATTCAGTTTACAATCAAGTATTCATATGGCTTTTGTTGTAAAGAAGTTAATAAAAAAAATGTCACTTTTTTTACGTCGGTGGTTAAGTTAGAAGTATTATTTTTTTGGCCTCAAAAGTAGCTATTTCGGCACTTTTTTTGTATGGCTTGGACAATTTCAGAGGGACAATTTCGAAAATTAAGGGGTTAGGAAATGAGTATTCATATGGCTTTTTTTCTTTGATACTCTAAGATGGTCCTGCCGAATTTTCGCGGAATTCCGACCTGTAGAAGTAGTATTTTTTTTTGCCTTTCCTTCAACCATCCCCCGAACCTCAGAGGTTAAATGCAAATTTTCCCTTACAAATTTCCCACGGGGATTGAGTTGGCTAATTTTGAACTTCCCGCGAGTGTTGTAATTAATTCATAGTCCCGCCCCCACAAGCAATGTTGCACTCGTCACATTAAAGAGCTGTTGGAAGGTAGTGCGACCCAGCGAGGTGTGACTTTTTTAAAATGGACTTTATGTATTTCCACGATCGTGGCCGTTTACAGTTTGCTACTTTTAGCGCACGCTTCAGTGACATTATGAACACCCGTTAAGTGCCTTCAAAGTATTTTACTTGTAATAAACATGGCTAGATTGCAGAATGCCCGGCCAACTAAATGTGTTACTTAAAAAACTGCCACCGCAGTCCCGCAGTGGCATGGTAGAGAATATGATATTCATATAAACAACTCTGTTCCTAAACCGGGTATTCTGCAATCGCTCCTTAGCTTTCATTTTGCGGTTCGGTCAACCACACTTTTCACGAGAGTGTGTGAAGAAGAGAGCATTCATTTACTGATTATGCCTATAAGCCCTCGTTTCAGTTATTAGGCCTAAGCACTCGTAAAATTTTAGACTCATTTTGCGGTTCGGTTAATTATATTTTGCACGAGACCATGTGAAGAAGAATACACTCGTTTACTGATTAGGCCTAGGCGCTCGTTTCAGTGATTACGCCTAAGCACTCCCGTAAAATTTTATTTTGCAATCGCTCCAAATAAACATGACCCCGATGAGCTAACGACAAAATACGAAATCTTCAAAATGCTTTGTTCATAAAAGCATTGGCTTTGTAATGCATGAGCATCTAAGGATGAGGGTAACTCTAAAGTTTTACCGCACCGATCGGATCGCTTATGATGAGAAGAGGCGCCTCTCTACACTTCTCTGGGCTTCTCTACTTCCTCTTCGTTTTGAAATGTCGTCTTTGAAAAAAATGCAGAGTATTGAACTGAAGCTCGAAAGTCATCGAATAACGAGGCGTAAAAGCCAGGCGTAAAAGCCAGGTGGGTTCCTAACGCTTCGGCATGCTGATCGTAACAAATTAACTGAATGATGTCAGAAAACTGATCCAAATTTGAATATTCATTGTTGCAAATGAAAACTTGTTCCCAATGGGATTACTATTTTGGGTCAGTCACGGAGCGACTAACCAGTACTTCATTGATCTTTTGTAATCACAAAAAGAGTTGTCTTCTGGTTTTCTCTTTTTTTGTCTTGACACTTTCTTAATAAAAAGTCGAAATTG
>OX421447.1:4943907-4958907 GCA_949126865.1 Montipora capitata
ATTACTGTCAGCAATCTTTCTCATTAAGCATAACAATGCTATCCTTAAATGCTAATTTCACAAAATGAAAATACCATAAGCTCTAAAACTAGTATCACTGAACCCCTCCCTTGATCAGTAAGCTGGGGGTTCATTAAGGGACAAACAGGTCCTAATAACATCACTTTCCCTGCTTGTTTTCATAATTTCTATTTGCTTTCTTTTGTTGAAAATAATGGCAAAATGCCAGGCTGCAAAAATCTGATGACCTTCTGTGCAAAACCGTAACGAAACCCCTGTCAACATTAACATGTTTATTTGTGCAAGGATGGAAATCCTATGATTATATTTTATTTACGTTTTAATAATCAAAAAAGATATTTTACCACGCTTCCGCACATGCTCTTTCTCTTGGAAACACAGGCCGATCATCCAGGTATCGAAGCTCTCTCTGGATGGAAAAGACATCGATAATAATAATTACAATTATAATAATGATGCATTTTTGTATCTGACCATTCATATTTTGTAACTTGATCACTGACATGAATTTTGAATCATACTGTCAGTTAACAGTTAAACTTTGCAGGCTATTGCAAGTGTAGCCAGCTTTCAAACAGTACGTAGTTTGTGTTGACTTGTGCAAGATTTGAGGTCTGGCAAGTCTGGTTGCCATAATTTGGTCAAGTTAGCAGAAGTCCTGTTACGCATTCCAGATCTTCAACTAATAACACAAATGTGGTTACCTGATACCACGTTTTCCAAATGAGGAATTTCATGCTTTAAAAAAAAGAAACCTCTGCAAGAAGGTTGTTGCCAAGTGACCCTATGTGGAGGCTAGAAAGCAAGCCAATGCAAAATGCAGATCACAAGGACCTCCAAGCAGGGTTGAGAAAAGAAAGAGGGAAGGAAGGAAGGAAGGAAGAAAGAAAGGAAGAAAGGAAGATAGGAAGAAAGGAAGATAAGAAGAAAGGAAGATAGGAAGGAGATAGGAAGGAAGGAAGAAAGGAAGGAGGGAAGGAAGAAAAGAAGGAAGGAAGGAAGAAAGGAAGGAGGGAGGGAATGAAGGAATGAAGGAGTGAAGATACGAAGGAAGGAAGAAAGGAAGCATGGAGGGAATGCAGGAATGAAGGTAGGAAGGAAGGAAGGAAGGAAGAAAGGAAGGAAGGATTAATGAAGATAGGAAGGAAGGAAGAAAGGAAGGACGGAGGGAATAGAGGAATGAAGGAAGGAATGAAGATAGGAAGGAAGAAAGGAAGGAAGGAAATTGAAAAGACTATCAATTTTGTCACTGCACAGTTACATGACAATTGTATAATAATATTATAATTTTATTATTGACAGAAATGAAGCCTAGCAACAGTAAGAATCTGCACCATACTTACTATTTTTATGATGAACATTTTTCTGTAATTCTTGATTTTCTTGATGACAGGGTTCCCCATCATGTTGAGCACATGCTGGTTAAAAGAAGAATTCAAATGAAATTATTACAGTAACTGTGTTTTGACTTCATTTCCATTTCAATTAGTCCACCAACATTGTCCAATATGTGTATGTGAACAGTTTAAGCAGAAAGTTATTGCAAAGTTTGATAAGCACAACTCTTCCTAGAAGCAGAATGGTGCAGAGTCTAGTTCATCCTTATTTCAGAGACTTGGCCAAGGCAGAGACAACGCCTGACTTGACCCTCTAGTTGATGTTGTAACAACATACCGGTAGTTGAAGATTTGTGAGCCTGGGACACTGAGATCTACATTTTTTTACCTGGGTATGGTTGAAAGTCAATTACATTGGGAACCTGGATAAAGACCCCTGTTAAAGATACAATGTACGCTTTATTGGAAGTCAGGGTGCTTTAGCGGTTATCAACCGCATCTCCCACCTCTGTTACCTGGGTTCAACCCTGGCCTTGGGTTGTAACGTGGGTTATCAATTTCAGTCAATCTCAATCTGACTCCGAGAGTTTTTCTCCGGGTACTCCCGGACTGGTTTTCCTCCCTCATCAAAATCGACTCTCAGTCACAATATTACATCCAGCTATGGGCGGATACCCTCGATAGGGATAACCTCTGGTATCCTTCCTTTTCATTGAATTAAATGAATGAAGTAGAAGAAAGTAAAAAATTAATTCTCCCCTACAAACATCAATGGACATTAGAATTGCCTTACAAGATTTTCCATGGATGCAAAGACTTCCAGAACTTCAGGATCATCTATCCTATTGTGTGAAACATCTAAAACACTGCAAGGAGGAAATCACAATCAACCCATGTACAAGTATCATTGAATTCTTAGTACCTATAGGGTTTAACAAAAAGTTTTTAACAGATGGTAATGCTTTTGGTTGAAAAATCAATGTCCATGCCCAAAGTATTCTTTAATTTACAAATTATACTAAAAGCCATAGATGAACTAATGCAGCTGACAACTAGTACTTGTTTTACTAGTGATACCTGAGATTGCGACATTGTGACAAGTGTCTCATATTGTCGGCAGTTGATAAGCGGTTGTGTGATATCTGCAGGGTACCCAGTTTGGGAATTGCACCTGTGTGGGCAAAAAAAAAAAGAACCGTCTATTTACCGGTAATGTTCAGTTTCCTTATACTGGAACTCCAGGTCCACCCATCTTTGATGACACATTTTCTTCAACCATTAATTAGCTAACTATTCATGATCACTGGATAAGGCAGTTCATTAATTAATGTGCTATTTGTTCCATAAATCCAGTTATGATACCTCAACACACTTCACTTTTTGGTCCCATAAAACCCAGGGCCCGGTTGTTCGAAAGCCGATTAACTTAACGTAAACTTTTGTTTCATGTTTGCAACTTTTTGGTGTAAGTTTCTTTAATTTGCTTATTTTGGTTTTACAAGATTGACTTCTTCTAATGTAAAGTTTTGCCAAATATCAGGGTTGAACAGCATTTGGGAGTAGAGAAATAGACTCCTTGGTCAATTTTTAATCTGGGATTACGGTTAATCAGCTTTTGAACAACCGGGCCCAGAGCAATAAGCTAATCAGAATTCAAACATTATTTGGCCTGAGTCATTCCAGGAGCCTGTTTCTCGAAAGTCCCGAAACTTTTTTGCGTCACAATTCCCTCTGTATCTAAAGAAGGGAGAGGTTTTGTCATCAATATTTTCACAATCATTTTACTTTCAGTTTCAGACAGTCTGAGAAAAGAATTTCTTGATAATTGGTCTCAAGCCTGGCCAGGTTCATTGAATCTCATTAGAGAATTGTCTCTGATAGTAAAACAATATATTGCACCGGTGTAGAGGTAGTGTGAGCAAGGATTGTCAAAACGGTGGGTTGCGTTACCGTGAGCAGTCAACAGTTCTCGGCCACATTTCTCGGCTATTTAAAGGAAGATATTTAGGTTTAGAAATGACTTTTAAAAAAAAGACTCTGCAAAAAACATAATAACCCTTTCTTTTCTATTCATACAAGCGCTTTTTGGCTTTAAACGATCACCGGGTGGGTATTTTTCAACATTTCTCACCCTAAAACCAGCAAAAGATCAAATTAGATGTTAGCTTATTCTTTTCAAATAGCCGAGAAATGTTGAAAAATGCATTAAGCGTTTTCTTGTTCAGAAACGAACGCCAATTAAAGATCAACGAAAGTGTGTATAACACAACACGCCATATATTCTTGTAGCTACATCAAAAGCACAACCAGAAAATGTGTTTTTAGGAGTGAGAAATGTGAGTGAGAACTGTTGCCGTTGTCAACAACGGCTTGGGTCACGCAACAGACAATGCGGTTTTCTATGACACTGATTGAGTGTCAGCAAGATGACGCGCAGAAATTTGGCGAAGCAAAATCTACAGAGACATGAATGTGGCTCTTTCCTTTGAACTATTCTATTGTCTACGCGATTTACTGTCCTTCAACTTGTGAGGTATCAAACTCTGCTTAGCAAAGTCAAATGATTCTGCAGCTCGAAAAAGCGGCCGCTAACTGCGCGGAGTCTGGTAACGAGTCTCCTGAAAATGTTCTTCGCTGGTTCTTAAGCTGCCATAAAACAGACTTTACTACAATAAAACAATTTTTAACGCAGTGTTACAAATTGTTTGCTATTTTGAGGACATATATGATACGGTTTCCAGTTTTATTCGATGAAACTCAGTTTCAGACAATCCGGGTCAAAACACTTCGGGACACTTGTCAAATTTTGGGCGAAAAGTAGAGAATTTACTGTACATGCTTCCATCGTTATATGAGCAACGTTTGTTCTTCTTTCGCTGCCTTTTTTGCGCCCCCCTTCCCCCCAGACAATGTTGAAACATGCCAGCGATCGATGAACGGATCTTGATTTTGGAGACCGTGAAAAATCAACATTGTAATGGGGGGAGGGGGAAAAGCACGAATTGTCCCGACAGTTTTGACCAGGATTGTAGAAAAAATAAAAAGACATGCTTTTTAAAACAAGCAGAGGCAGTTTCACAAAATGGCCTTTCGGACAAGAAACGTTATTATATTGGGACTTTTGAAAAAAAAGGGCTCCAGAAAACCATTTTATCTAAAGAAAAAACAAGAAGAATGACTGTGCTTACCTATATTTTCAATTTGGGATATGGTGTTGTTACTGACATTGAGTGTATCCAAAAATTCTAAATGCTCTAGGTTTTCCAGTTTTGTTAGTAGGTTTTGCTGTAGGTACCTGAAGGTGCAATGAATCAAATAACAGACTTAAAATCAGCAGGCCATTTCACTGAAAAACTTGGATGCTGAAAAGGCAAAAAAGCATATTATACAGTAATTTGCCACCATCATTATGCAGTCAAGTAAAATGTTTCTGCACTGAAGATCTTGGTGAAAGTACATAATCTTCTCTATCTACTGACTCTATATCAGTGTGATAAAACTATTACGCTAGTGGGGTAATAAAGGTTTAGGTGGATAATTTGTGAATTCCAGATATGGTTAATCTTCTTCTTTGGGTCAATTTTTTGGAATATCATTTAAATTTGCAGGTGTATGAACTTTCTTTTGAGGGTTGTAGTTTTTCCCTTTTTTTGTTTTCGATCTTCTGTTTTAAGAAACTAGTCTTGTGGAACTACGCAAGCATGACTTCTTATCCATGGGGAGAACTGTTATACCAGCAGTGGGCAATCTGCAGTTAGAACATAACAAGGTAGTCAGACCACTAGACCCTGGGACTACTAACAACAATAATTTTTTATTGTAATTGTTATTTTTGAAAAGATGGTTTTTATTAGTTGAGATATACAAGTCATGACTACTCACAAGCATCGAAGTTCCTTTTGATTATCAAGATTTTCAATCTTGTGAATTCCATTGCATTCCAACCAAAGACACTTTAGTCCAGTGTATTCTTCAAGATTTTCTATTTTGCCAAAACCTACACCAAAAAAGAATTGAAAGAAAATTAATGATGGCACTTGCCCAGAAGTAGAGTCTTGTTGGTAATTAGCAGTAAGAAACTGGATAATTTTGACTGCAGGGTTAGTGATTCAAGGCCTGGATATGCAGCTGTGTTCTTTCCCTACAATAAATTTTCTTCCATGCTGGTGTAAGACACACTTGGATGTTTTATATAGTGTACCATGACAGTGCAGTCAAAGGCAAAAAAAACAGTTACAAGAGTTTCTCAATAGTAATGGCGGTAGGATAAAAGCAACTGGGTTGAATAGGCATGTTTTACCACGTTAATTTCCTTTACTAATTTGAAGTAATTTTTGCTAACCATTTTTTGCCATGATAATTAAAATAGCCAGGTGCGATCTCAATCACTGTCTCCCTTCTGGTGTGTGTACAAAAATGGGAGACAGTACCATAAGCAACAAATTAGACACCCTCCCCCATCCAGTGAAGAGTAGAATACATGAATGTACTCGTGTGTCTCCATGTTACTGATCAGAAACCAAGACAAGTTCCAGGCATTTAAGAATTCAAAGCTCATGATCATTTTACTTAATTAATTAAACAACCTTATGTTATTACCAAGGAACAATGATCATTCTTATTATTGTCAAGGAGCAGTGCTACATGCAGCAGGACCAGTAACAGTTGTAAAAATAATGTGTCAGCTGTTATTGATCAGTTGCCATAATATTGTGCACCCATCATGGACCATCCTGTCGGGAAAAAGTTAATGCGCCAATCAACTAGAAACTTCAACATTCCCCCCCCCCCCCCCCCACCAATTTGAACTTTTGAAGATTGGATCGTTCAAATTCCCGCCCCCTCGGGCTAAAATGGTGTTCAAATGCCCTTTGTCTGTCACACCCTACTAAAGAACAATCGTTGTCAGCTCCTGTCATCTTTAATAAAGACCTTTTGAAGACCTTTCTTGTAAGCCAATCGCTCACAAATGCTACATATCTTCCTTTGAACTCTTCCATCTCGTCTAAACACGTGTTTTATAGATGTTAACAACTACGGCACCTGAAAAAAAATCATTTGAAATCTGACAGTTCCGGTTCAAGTTTCCATACTCCACGCAGGCAAAGGTCAAATTCCCCACTCCCCAGGCACAGAGGATAGTCAAATGCCCGTGGTTTTCCCGGGGGGGGGGATGTTGAAGTTTCAATTTGATCGGCGCATAAGAAACTCCCCCTATCAGTGGGGACCCCATTGAATGAGGATGAAACTACAGTAACTTAATGCCGTCAGATCGCCCAGCTCACTAGACAAGAAGAAGACAATACTAAACTGTCTGCCTTGGAAATATCTGAAGACAGTACAAGTAAAAGGAAGAGAGATCAGCCTTCTTTCTTTCGCGCAGTGGTCCTGTTGTGGTCCCTCATCACTTTCATGAAATACAGTCCGATCCTTCAAATTTCGACATAGGCCCCTATGCAAACTTGTATTTGCCCAGCGTCCCCGTCCCCCATGAGATGACCGATGATTGGTGCATGTTAAGATTAGTTGTGCTTTATGCCCAATTAACAAACTGAAACGACTAGCAAAATGATTTGCAGCTGTTGGGTATGAGCAGACCTTTATAATGCAAGTAAAGCACATCATTTAAATACGGTGTCCTGTACAGTTTATGATCTTTGCAGAGTTGAAGTAAAAGCTTCTTTGTAATCCTGTTAGTTGCAAACAAAGAGTTTAGTTGAAAACAAAAACACAAATAATATTTAAGCTTAGGTAATAACTCAGCAAAGGAGTTAGAAAAATTGAGATCAGTACAGGCACAAATAATTTACCTTGGATATTTGTCTTCCTCTGCCTTGACTCGTTCTTCAGATGAGACGGCCGATGGCATTTTTCAAAGGTCAATTATAAGGAAGTAATAAATGTAAAGCCAAATGTCTAACCCGATCTTTTAACTCTTTCAACCATTTTCAAAATGGCGCCCTCTAAAAACAGAAACGTTTCTTAGCAACGTTTACCCACTGCACAGGATACCCAGGTGATGTGAGTTATTGAGTGACAGAATGCAATTTCCACGAAGATTATGCATAAGAAGAGAACGGGAGAGAAAACGTATTTTTCATATATGCAGGAAAATCCCCCCCCCCCCCTTTTTTTAAAACTACTTTTATACAATAATATGAGGACACTTTGAATGCGGTTATTGCATAGAGATGTAGAGTTTGAATTAAGGACGTTCGCGCCCAAAATGTTCCCACCTACAGATTTTTTTTAAACTTGCAACGCCGAAAGGTAATGATCTACTTTTGCCAAACAGGCAAAAAAAATGGGGGCTCACCGTGCTCGTTTTCGAGATCATGAGGTGCACTTTTAGAAGCTTGCGTTATTTTAATACCACCTTTGCTTACAACTGCCAGCAATAAAAAAGCTTACATTAGTGCAATTTAGATCAGGTAAACGTACTAAAGTCAACATAACTAATATAACTAAATAAACTTTTGCAGCTGATGTCTTTTTCTGTTTTAAATAGACTTTGCAAAACGATACAAATTAGTCTAAGAAAGAAAACGTCGGTCCCACGAGTGCATAAAAGACGAAATATTTGTAACTTCTCACGTACAGGCTTTTTTGTTTTTTGTTAAAATGAACGAAATCAGAAAAGGGAGTGATCTACGGAAAGAAAAATGGGGGTCACAGAGCATTCAAGAGAGTAAAAATCGCTCCGAAGTTCTCAAAGCGACTGTCTGTTCGAACTGTCACGTCATTGAGTGACATTTCCGAAAAGACCTGGGTCCACAGCTATCCCATGATGCCAAACGCTTTCAAGTTCCATTCTTGTGGGTTTGCGCCTTTAGCATCGTATTTACCTTCGTGGTCTGCGATGCATGACGTCTGCGTGACATGCGAGAAAATTTTTGCAGTAGCAATGGGTGCGAACGTCTTTAAGTGGTAAGATGACAGATAATTGCAAATATAAATGTCATGACTCTCTTACTTTTTCCTCATTGGATGAGGGCCAGTCTGCGCTTGCTTCTCAAGCAGTTGCCTCCTTCATGCCCAAAAGGAGTTCTGGGTAATTCGGCCATTCCATGTCAAGGGAAGACCCCCGATTCTCATTTCATAGATTTTCTTATAAGTGTCGAGCCACCCAGTCCTACCAGCAAAATGGTTGGTTGGCCCTTTGCTGCTTTCTGCTACCGACCTCGCCTCCCGGTACGGCATTGAGGGAGGGATATGTCGGCCCCTAAACCATATGAGACAAATCCCACGCCTACTCACAGCTCCAGACCTCCCTTGTTATTACAATTTAACGTAAGATTTCCATGGCTTATATCTTCAAGAGAAAAGTCATTTTATCTGTCATATGGTAAGCACTGGAGTCGCAGATTACAAAGTGCACGCAAGCGCCCTGCTGAAGTTAGCATACACACATGCATAAACTTTATTTCATCTCGAATTTCAGAATAACTACAAGCGCTAATATCTTCGAGACATTACATTTACAGCCAAAATACGTAGCATATACAGATACATAACTAAATATTAAATAATATCATTAAAGATATATTAATCAAAACGAAAAGCCGCTGTACAAAATGCGGCCCTGGATTCTCTTTTAAAACCAGTAAACTCAGTGGTACGAGAAAAATCAGGTAGCGCATTTCGCAACTCAGGCAACGAAGGCTACGCTGGCTCGGCCACGTGGGACGGATGGACGATGGGCGCATACAGTGGCGATCTTTCCTCAGTGAAGAGACCTGTAGGCCGTTCTCATGATCAGCTGCGTTACAATGATGTCTGCAAGCGCGACATGAATGCCCTGGACATCAACATCCAGCGCCGGGAAGACATGGCAGCTGACCGTGACAGTTGGCGCTCTATGCTTCAGATACAACTCAAGGCAGGGGAGGAGCAGATCCAGATGCTTGCCGAGGAAAAGAGAGCCCGTTCAACTGAGGAGAGCCCGTTCAACTGAGGTAGACCTAAAGACCAGCCACACCTGTGTCAGATGCGAAAAAGTCTTCCTTTCCCGAATTGGACTGTTTAGTCCCAGCCGACGCTGTGCCAGCCGTGAAAGTACCACGGCATTCAACTGAGGGCGCATCATCCATGGTCGAGACGGAGGCCATAGTCCAAAGGCGTTGCCAGGGGGTCCTTGGGTGCCCTTAACCCCCCCCCCTCCCCCCCTTCGTAAGCCTTTTTTTAAAACAAACAACCTACAACAACTGACATGATATTCTGGTGAGTACCCTCTGTTTGACACAGTGTGACCCCCTCCCCCCCTCTTTGAAAATTCCTGGCTACGCCCGTGCATACTACAACAACCCCTCAACAAATCTACAAGAAATTTTGGGAGAACTTATATGTGAAGAGCGGTTGTAGAAGAGGTAACTGATAGAGCGTTTTCACTCACGTGATCAGTAGCCATATTGGATTACTGAAACAAAAGGAAGTATTTGCATAAAAATAGAGTTCAATTCCCGGAGGATTAGTTTGGTACACCATCATTGTACCGGCGCGGGTCCGTGTGAAAAACAACCCATTTGGTTTGAACAAGTGTGTTTATTTGACGTCTCGCTGAGCTCTTCGCTCACACCTTACACCTGTCAAACTGAATGAATGACCGGGTAAATTTTACACAAATGTAAGACAGGAGGACAGGAAAGACAAAACGAAACACTTACGCCTTTCCGGGCTTGCAACACGGACCGCATAGTCTAAAACTAAATACCGAACTAATTGCGCAAGCGCAAAAACTAAAACGAGCCTGAGTTGTCACGCAACGTGACAATAGCGAGCTTACGCAACAGGACGGCTGGAAGACTCAGGACGGCAGAATGACGAAAAAATGTCGCGTAAGATTGAGAATGCACAGTCTCGCGCGACATTTTTTCGCCATTCTGCCGTCCTGAGTCTTCCAGCCGTCCTGTTGCGTAAGCTCGCTATTGTAAGCCTAGCGGCGCGCTAGGGCCGCTTCAATCATGGCTGCCATTTCGTTGTTTTGGAACACCAACATGGCCGCCGTGACGTCATGTGAAAACGCTCTATAGCTTAAAATCGGTCAATTTTTTTACAGACTTAACTATTAGAGGGTAATGTGAAGTGCAGTTACAGCTGAAAAAAAGATACGTTTTTACTATACCCCCACCAAGATCACAGGAAACAACGGGACAAAGAACCAAGGCGTTGTATAATCGAGACCGGAGACTTCTCATCCTTGAGGACAAGCTTCCTCGGGGTCAGTAAGGATGGGGACAACTGCATGGTAAAATCACTTTTATTCGGAACACACAAGTGTTCAAACCAATCCTATTACATTTTTGTTGTACCGAAAGAAAAACTTAACTATTGTGCATTTGATGCATTTGATAAAGAAGAGTCCTGCTGGAACATTTTGAATGTTGTGGAAGTTGAATCATTATCAGAAAAAGACACCAATAGTGCACGTTGTACATTCTTTGAAAATAGGCATGTCCATTCCACAGGCGTAGCATTTACCGGTGGGGTGAGGGGTGATTAGGTCTGGGTTAGGGTTAGGCAGGGTTATTAGCCGAAAAAAAAAAAGGTTCAAGAAGGTGCAGTCCATTGACAAGTAAAGTCATTCGGTTTTCAGCCTGCGTAGCTGGGGGATATTCTTGTCGGGATTATTTAAACACGCGGGATCAAATCAGTGGTTGCTTCGTTGTTTTGGCTCACACCAGCCACAACTCACTCGGGGGCAAAACCATCGTACTCGCGAGTGTTTGTCGGAGGCAGTGTGGCCCAGTGGTTAGGGCGCTTGCCTTGAGATCCGCAGATCCCGGGTTCAAAACCCGCTCTGACCACTCGTTGAATTTGATCCTGGTAGTCCCTGGTTCAACTTCCCAGCCGCAATTGTAAATAGCCAACTGGTTTGCCTCCAGCCAGTTGGGATTCTTAACAGTTGTTGTTGTTGTTCTGTTCTGTCGTTTCGTTGTGTTTCATTGGATCCGAAAAGCCCCTATGGGGAGCGGTCAATTAAGTATGTATTGTATTGTATTGTTTAATAATCCTGTGATAAAATGTCCCGCCAGTTACACAGGCTATTCGGTTTTAGAATAAGATCTACTACTGTTTAACTTAGTCTGTAAGTGTCACTATTGGAACAAAAGGGGTTAATAGGAGATGATAAAATTAAGGAACTCCTTCCTACAAAACATAAAATGAGCTTAAGTTATTTTCATAGAAATAGAAGCAAAACTAAGAAAGGGAACAAAGTGTGCTCCATTTTTTTTTTAATTCTTTCAAAAATTGTTGCTCGACTGCCAGCAGTCCCTTCTAAGTCAGCCGGGCCGCTTGTTTTAGTCACGCAACTGAAGCCGAAGAGCCGAGGGGTGAATGGCTTGCGTGACTAAAGATGGCGGCTCGACTGACCGAGAAGGGACTACTAGCAATTTAAATTCTTGCCTATTAAGATCATTTCAGCCTCTTACTTAACATGAATCTTAGTACCAAGAACTTTGCTGAATATTCATTGTGTTGGACTTGCTGATATGAATAAATAATTATTAAAAAAATGTTTGATCTCAACAAAATAATTAGACTAATTAAAACATTTAACCAGTAACTGGAGGAAAGATGTAAATTACCAGTCAGAAGAAAAAAATCCTTTGAGACATGCACATGTGTACAAAGGAAATCAAAGAATTCCCTTGTATGAGTTGGAAGGCATAGAAGTGAATAGCCCCCTTCAAACTTCATTACAGTTATAATATTAAAATAGCTATTTGATATTATGCAGTTTGCTCCACTTTTGAATGTCAAACAGAGAAAAGTCTTGAGCGCGCCAAGACTTATTTTTGAAAGGCGGTTGGAAGTGACTTATTAAGTGATTTAAAACCAAAGCATGGTTTTGACCTAACTAAACTGCTAAACAAATGACTCCAGCAATAGTGCTTTGTTCTCACATACACAAAAAAATGTAATTCTGTGTGACCTTAAAGAAGCCAAATGACAGCTATTCTCAAACAGTAGGGGCATGGAGTTCCAAGTGTTGTTTCGGCAAAAGATTACCATAGCTCATAAAAGTCCTGTGGTCCGTTTCTGGAACGTTCTGATGACTTTTCGGGCCCGAAAAGCCATTTGTGAAACTGCCATCCCCTTGTTTTACAAAGCTGGCCTTTAAGTACGTTTTTAAGATATCTAAGAGCAAAATGATTGTGAATTTTGATGACTTACAACCTCTCCTTTTTTAAGATACAGAGGGAATTGTGACACCCGCAAAATTTTAGGGGTACCTATTGGCCACTTTCACCAAACCTTTGAAACACGATCTCTGTGAGACATTCGAGTTAAATTTACCTGGAACAAAGTGTTCTAGAAACTAAAAAGATAATCATAATTTTATTATGATTTCTGTAAGAATTGGTCAACAGCATTTTCCTCTCGTTTCTTCAAGATTTTGCTTTGATGACTTCTGTTCAAGATCGAGAGCTGAACTTCTGCGAATTGATTTCTTTGCAGTTTCTTCATCATCCAGTGGAAGGCAAGTATTTAAAATAAAATCAAAAACCTTTTCCACATTGTGGCCTGTCTTTGCACTAGTTTCAAAAAATGGATTGACTCTAAAGCCGTTTCTTGGCCTTCCTTTCTTTTCATTCTGTTCCAATGCTAATTTTTCACCTACAAATGACATAACTTGTCTTGTTTTGGTTGTAACAAGATCAGCTTTTGTTCCCACAACCACCACAAGGCATCTTGGTTCAGCAGCCTCTAGGAGTTGCAAATGACGCTCGTGGAGAGCTTGAAGAGATCCTCCTCGTGTTATGTCATATGCTATTATGGCCGCGGAAGCCCCTCGGCAGTAAAATGAAGACAAACCAGAATACTTCTCTTCACCTGCTGTGTCCTGAATGGACACATATGGAAAGAAAAAGAAAGGAAAGGAACTTTATTTTAAGTGTCTGATCTTCTAGCACTGGAGAACTAATTGGGGACACTGTAAACTGAAATTAACAAATTAATGTGAATCAAATCAAATGTTGGTTTTGACGAGTGGGGAAAACCGGACTACCCGGAAAAAAACCTCTCGGTTCTGAGTAGAGAAACATCAAATTCAACCCACACAATTATTATGATGCCAAGTCTGGGAATGAAACTGGACCCTTTGGTAGGAGGTGAGTGCTCTCACCACTGCACCATCCCTGCACCCCATCAGGGATACAGTTCAGAGACAACGCCAAACACTGATCACACAGTAACAAGCTACTTGAAATGAATGCTGCTGAAAACCTCAAGAATGACACAAAAAAACACCACAGACAGAGACATTGATTCACATGGGTTGTGTGTACACAGAGAAATGGTTGTTAAAGGCATTTGACAGTTAGCACGCTGGACTCCGGATCGAGCGGTCTCGGTTGGAGCCCTGGCCCGGTCACTACAAGTGTTGTGTTCTTGGGCAAGACACTTTACTCTCGCAGTGCCTCTCTTCACCCATGCCAGGTGCATAAATGGGTACCGGAAAATTTTAATGCTGGGGGTAACCACGCAATGGACTAGCATCCCATCCAGTGGGGAGTAGAAATACTTCTAGTCGCTTCATGCTACAGTAACTGGAGATAAGCCCCGGCCTGATGGGCGACTAGGTTCGTAGCAGATTTAATCTTTTAAAGGCATTTAAGCCATCAATAACCATAAAGCAAAACATTACACCTTAATATTGAGACATTATAGCAATTTAATGCCAAAATCAGAATGTTCAATATGTGAAGAAATAATTATTATATTCAAATTCAAAAAGCTCAGTGCCTAACCACATTAAGTTGAACTTCGGGTCATTTTCCAATTTTGCTCAAAATTGAACTTACTAAACACATTCCCCTGGACCTTTTTCCTGTCTGGTGCTTCATTTTCAAGAAAGTACTTTTAAGTAAGTAAATTAAAATTTACTGAAAAAAAAATGTTCACTCTGTCAAATGAAAAACATGAAGATATATTTTTCTTTACACTTCATGAACAAATGGACCAGTTGTCATAATGCAAGCGATGCAATGTGCAATAATGTGATTGTTTCCATTGACCAAAGGTAAAATTTTCGAGTGCCATTCTTTCTTTTTCGTGTATGCCTTGTGACTAGCTTTGACCGATGTGACAATTATAGCTTAAGTAAATATAATATAATTTAATGTATTCACAAGTCCTTTTTTAAAGGCATCAAATAAATGACAAACTGAGCGAAACTCACCCAAATAGCCACATTATAGGGGCCCCATTGCTTGAGAAAAAAAGACGCTCCAATGGTCTGTTGATAAAAAGTAATTACATCTGCCAGTGAAGGAAGAAATAACCTTAAATAAGGTGGACTGCTAGCAGTCCCTCAGCACTGGCTGCCATGGTAAACTAATTGCCGATGGATACTGTAGGGATCTTGCAAAGAGAATACAATGCAAGTGTAAGCATCTGAGTAAAATCAACCAAGGAGATTCAGGAGGATCCTCAGAGCTGTTGCTAAGAACCTCAACAACTTAGAAATTTTTAAACCAAGGTCTTCGAAGAACATTATAAATCCTTAGTAGACCAAGAAAACTGATGGTCCACAAGAAACTATTGATGATACCACGGGTTCTTGGTTGCACGTTTTGATGATTCCTGTAAAGTCTTCATTACAGGATTCGAGATGCAGTCCTAATTTTGACATCCAGCA
>OX421447.1:4963907-4968907 GCA_949126865.1 Montipora capitata
CTCAAATTTACATCTCTGAGGTGGGGGATACCTGAGTTAGTCCCTTCCATTGGAAAATGGTGTGAGAGCAAAGAGAAAGCATGGGAGGGGGGGGAGGGGAGATGACAGTGTTTCTTTTCCTCTTCTCCCCCTTCCCCTATTGCATATTGTTGTCCTTGAAACGTTGTTCACACTGCCGAACATTAACATTACTTCAATTTTTAGGATTTCTTTGCTCTGAAATCTCATTGAAGTTTAGGCTTCCTACGTAGGCTATCCTCAGCCATGCACATTCATCAAGAAATTCAGAAACTTCCATGAAATCGTAAGGTGGCTCCCTAGAATATTTGCCAATACCCTCACTACCGAGCAGTTTTCCCTGTAGAGATTTACCAGTATGGGTACCGATATAATAAGGTTTATCTTTTGGATGTTAAATTTTGGATTATGGCTGTTACCATGGCAACATCACATCTAAAAACAGGCTGATATTTAACAATTATCCCGCAAAATCACGCAGAATGTCGCCTGATACTTAGCCGACGAGGCTGTAGACCGAGTTGGCTAAAATCAGGTGATATTCCACAAGATTTTGCGGGATAATTGTAATAAATTGTCCTAATTGTTAAATATTATTCCATACATTGATGACAAAGCACAATTTTCTACACTTACTGGAAAAAAAGCTGGAAAAACTACCATTTTTCTCCGCGACACAAAATTACGTATATCGCAAGATATCTGTTGAGTACGCACGACAAATATTGAGTACACTTTGACCATATTTGGACACTGTCACAATGTGTTGAATAATAAATTCTTATATTTGGCCTAAATTTCTCAATATTAATTTTATACTTTTGTTTGGTAAAATACTTTTATTCTTTGCCATATTATAGAAATGGTATTACCTGACATTTTGAAGTGGTAAAAAGTCAAGGTTGTTCAGATGGTTTTGTTTGTAATTTGTCTAAATATATATGATTAGCTCTAACAGATTTTAACAAAATTTATGTAGGATATTTGATAGTCCTGAACTGTACGTGGTTAGAACTGAGCCAATTTTAAAAATTTTTACCAAAGGGAACACGAGAAAATTAGCAGTTAATTTTACAGATTTGGCCAGGCTGACGTCACAAAAATCAGAAAAACACGTGTGATTGAGGCTTTAGGCACCATACTAGTGCCCAGCTTGCAAGCGGCCCTAAAACTCTAGGGAGCCTCCTTAACCAGGAGGGTCATAGTTCACATTACAGGCCTGGTGTAACAGTGGATTTGAATCCCCCTTTCCAGATCCACTGGCGCATATGGACCCCCTTTCGCAGATTTGGACCTCCCCTTTCCCCCTGAAAATAACCATTCTTTTGATTAAGGTAATAAAATTCCCATGCAAATAATTTGCAAGGAAAACAATTATTGTTTTCGGTTGTAAAAAATTTTTTAGTGAAACTCAAGTCTGACTATGGTTTTTCTCTTATGAAAAAAAATTAACATGCCAATTTAATGAGTTCCTAGTGCGTGATTTAAGCTTCTTTCAGAAAGGAAGCAAAATTTCCATCTACTTTACGAAATGCCTCCGCGAATGCTCTAAACAACCTTGACTGAAAAATTAACTGAGCTAGTCTTTTTCTAGACGATTTATGGTTTATGGTATCAGTCAGTTAGCCAAACCCAAAATCTAACTCTGCCTTGATAAACAGTTCAATAAGCTGTAATGGGGGGTCCAAATCCGCTAGAGGATTTAGTCCCCCCGTGGTTTTTGTACTAGGGAGTCCAAATCCGCTAGCGGATATATACCTGGGGTCCAAATTCCCTAGACCATCGGGTTACTTGAAGTATGGTTAGCGCTAACCAGCCTTAAATACCATGGAAACCACTAACCTGGCTTGGGTTGCTCAAAGCGCGGTTAGCACTAACCAGCGTTGAATACCTTGGAAACTTATAGGTCTTGATACCCCTTAACCAACGGTTAGCGTTAGCCAGGCTTTGAACAACCGGCCCCAGGCTTCAAGCAACCAGCCCAGGACAGTATCTCAAGATTAGGATCTGCAGAGCTCTCAAGTCTTTAATTTTCCAAAGTGTGAGATGCTTGCTGGAGGTTGCACCAAAGGTACAAGTGTCCTGTGTTTCTTGTGCCGGATGCGCCGAACAATTGTAGGGGGGTCCAGGGGCATGTTCCCCCGGAAACTTTTTGACATTTGCACTTCTCAAATCACTGGAAATGAACCGTCAAGTCCGCCATTTTGGTTTTTTTCACACTGCTTGCAAAGAGAGCCATTAGGGCCGTTTATACGAGAGAAAATAAGCCTCGGCTTACTCTGGTCGCGGCTTACATAAGACGCAAACACCCCATATAAATGGTACAAAATCTACGTTCACGGCTTTCTCAAGCCGCGGCTTATCCTGGCCGGGGAGTTTATACTCGTATAAATAGTTCCTTTTGCGTATTATGTACGCCGCGGCCAGAGTAAGCCGCGGCTTATTTTCTCTCGTATAAACGGCCCTAATGTTATTATGGTCAGCCGGAGCTTAGCATATCTGCCTATACATCATTTATTAACGGGTGAAAGTCCTGAAACAAGAAAATTGGTCGCACACGAACAGATTGAACATTGGCCGAAGTTCAGTGCCAGTGAAGGTACGAATTAGGAATTCATGAGCATTCTGAAAGCTTAAAAGGTAGAGTTACCAACGAGAAAGGTGCAAATACGCGAGAAATGCTCGCGTCAGCTCGCGTCAGCGTGAGAGCGTGAGATTGAGATTGCATCGAAATGCGTGAGGCTTGAGAGCTCTGGGTACTGTCTGGAGATTTTGGGGAAATTCTCTTGGACTACTGAACCAGAAGTTTGGAAAACCGATTAGTTTTTATCAAAGCTTGGAGCTTTTTTTGCAATAATCCAGAAACGTACACACTGTTAATTCGTGATGTAATGTAACAAAGTGGAACTCACGCTTTTCGTTTTGTTGCTGACAGCATACTTTAGCAGAAAATCAGGACTAGTGAACTTGTGCTCTATGAATGAAATGGGCATTAGATTTTTTCGTCGCATAAAATACCCTTGATTTGACTGAAAAGCAACGGTTATTTTCAAACCGCAACTTACCCACGTATATGCTGGTTTATGTCTAGCCATCGGGAACCGAAACGTTACGATTTCTCTCTACATTGCAAAGCAAAAAGTTAAAGAAAATGGTATCAACCAGCCTTGTTCTTCAGCAACCATGTTCCTTCCCAGGCCTTACTCTAATTCTATCGTAGGGTGGCGGTGAGTAACAGAGGCTAAGAAAGGCTCTCCGGTGGGGAAAGGAACAATTTGCTAAGGGGGGTATGCCTACTAAAACTTTTGGTATTAGAACACGCAACAAAAATTTGAAATATGATCTTATATTCATTAATTGATTCCTTGATAAATTTGACGATTAGTTAGTCTACAAACTCACCACCCCAATCTGGCAAATCTGTTTGGGCAGATTGTGAAACTCTTTTTATAATCAGCAAACAAGCAATTAAATAGACAAATAAGTACAAACATAATAATAAATAATAATTTGAAAATAAAGTAAGAAAAAAATAAACAAAAATTTAGGAATATGTGCAATCAGTCAGAAAATGTAAAAAGTATGTTGTAACTTTTTCTACTAGTCTCACTTATTCTAACTTTCCTTTATGCTTTTATTATACATGTAAGTTTGTTTTCATCCTCTTGGTTTGTTTTCTGGTGCGTGCTCCTATTTGTTACTTGAAAATTTATGGAGTGTGACATTTTGATGCAAGCAAGAATTTAAAAAGTTTTGTTTTTGTGTTGAAGGCTGGTTTTGTGTGAGATTTTAGAGGACCAAAGGGGTTTTTCGGACAGAAATCCTTTTGAAATCAATGTTCAGAGGTTCAGCTGAACAAATGATGACAAATGCATAAATATGTTATAGAGTGCAATATGTAAGTTGTTATGGAAACACAACAATGGAATAATTTTGTTGAGTATCGTAATAAAATTGCATGAACTTTCTCATGCATGCCATCAATTTTGGTCATTCGTGATGTTTTGAAAGTTCTCAAATTGCACTTGCCTATCGCTCATGCAATTTTCTGAATGTGCAAAACATCACCCATATCGGTAAGTCACGAAACACACCCATGGATAATACTTTCCTAAACTTATCAACATACACCACACCAAGTGATGCTGTAAGATGAAGATGGAAAAATCAAAGAACAATGAATTTGGATTTAAGTATTTTATGGGCTGGAATATTTTAGTGGTGCCATAAGAGGGAGTTTAGTCAATATGAGGAACTTAACATAATCTTTGCATTCAAGAATGGCAACCCTATTTTGAGGAACTGTCTTGTAAATCTAGACTAATCTGATAGTTAATCTTCTTATGGGATGAATATTTTGCATGTGTGGTCATCGTATCAGCAAATAACTGCAATTTTAAAATGGCGATATCACATTTTCTGGGGACATAAAATCTCTGTCAGCCTAAGACAGGTTAGTATCACATCATCATTATACCTACCAGCAAGTAATAAGAAAATTTCTCAGAAGAATTAAGAATTCAGATTTGATGGATGTATATATATAAACCAACAAAACTAAAGGGAAAGGAAATGGGAAATGGGAGGAGGTCATTTTCATTATTTTTCTCTCACCTGAAGGTAACTAGACCATTACCTGTATATCTCTAAGATATATCCAAGGGTCAAGTGAAATTTTGAAATATTTGAATTGGTTTGAGTAGATAAATGACTCTTGCCATTGTCAAAATGACTTTTAATCTTAGGTTTGAAAGAAATAATAATAATAATAATAATAATAATAATAATAATAATAATAATAATAATAATATTGTCTTTAATTTAGCGACTAAAGTAGCCACCTTTTCTGAGCGAGATAGCTGTTTCTTTTCATCAGCTGTAAAAACTTTTTTAAACCACTGTATATCCTTTGGTCTCCTTTCCTTCGCTGGGGCATAAATGACTCATTTTTAAAATCATATTAAATCCTCTTGTTGCCTTTA
>OX421447.1:4991407-5016407 GCA_949126865.1 Montipora capitata
ACATACTTACTATATGTGGAGGCTTTAAGATTCGAATAAATTCACTCGTTTGTTCAAAATCAGTGTGAGCAGAGAAGGAAATGTAGTCTGCGAAAGCAAGAAAATGCACGCACGGTTAGAAAATAAAATTGTCGTAGGAGGATACACGGTAATGCTAGAAACGAATGATGAAGAAGACTATGAAATTTTATAACTAAAGCCCTGTGCAGACGTTCTGCAGATGTTGGATGCAAAAACTCCTAACAATGAAAGGACGAGAACTGTGTTTTGCGAAGGATACCACCCATAAGACTTTGTAAACTTACAAAATTCGGCTGCCATCTTGTTTTCAACATGTCAACGCATTGCTATCTCCATGGAGACCATATGTAATGCGCGTGCGTGGCCCCAACAATGTTGGAAGATCGTTGAGGGCTTTGCAAACGGATCCAAAGTTTCTCGCTACGCTTCGGCGATCACGGAACAAAAGGAATGTTGGGAGTTGCTGGCTCAAAAGTTTGACCAGTTTCAAACTTCGTGTACCCTGGGTGGCAGAGGTCATTTTTTTCCGTTTGGAGGAGGAAAATACACGGCGAATAGACGCGAAGCGCCGAGAGGTAAAAATAACCTCTGGTCGCGCGAATAATGCTGATTTGTCAGCTGAGAAACCACGCTTCTCCTGATCCAATTACAGTTATTTTATTTGAAGAACACGGCAATCAACGAACTAGGGCAAATTCGGTCCCAAACTGCACGTTTGGTCATTTTGCAAAAAATATGCCAAATATGGCACAACAAGCATTAAAATACATTACTTAACAGAACTAGCTGTGATACGATAAACCAAGGACGGAGAAAAAATTACTTTTTGGCTTCTTACCATGGTCTATCAACTATTGGAACGAGAGCCCCGGGGGTACTATGAATACCACGTATATGACTTCAAGGATTAAGCTTGCGACTTCCTTATTGAAAAAGGAGAGTGATTTTAAACTGTACTTAAGCGCAATTTCATCGTGACATTATCTTCTCCACATTGACATAACCTTTATGGATTTTATTGTCCAATGGTATTACATTAAATTGACTTATTTTTTTATTATTATTAGATTTCTTGGCCAATATCAAGCTATATCAAAATACCAATTACAAAGACAAAAACGAAACTACTTTAAGTTACGTTTTCGTCTTTACATTTTACACTGATGTCATGAATTATTTATCATTTGTTGAAAAGGGCAAGGTGCTTTATCATACCGATGGAACATTTTCGAGGAATCTTCTGCCCTGTCATGGTCGCTATCTCCTCTGGTTCAGACATCAGGGTCTGAGAACATGAAAGGTAGGAAGTCCAATAAATAGCTAGGAATACTATGTTGAAAGAAAAAAAATTATGCGAAAATGTGGGTAACAGGCAGCTGGGTTGACATGTTGGATGTCAAGGCGGAAAATTTGTACGCGCATGACTTTGTGGAGCCCGCAGATCAGCGGGACCCATTTTCCAATCATGACCTACACGTACAATAAACGACCTACAGTAGTTTTCAAGGGTCCGGTTGTTCGAAAGCCGATTAACTTAATCCAGGATTAGCGTAAACTTTTGTATTATGTTTTCAACTTTTGCCGAAAGTTTCTTTTGTTAATTTCTGTTTTTCAAGATTACCATCTTCTATTGTAAAGTTTTGCCGAATATCAGTGTTGAACAGCATTTGGGAGTTGACAAGTAAACTCCTTGGTTAATTTTTAATCTGCGATTAGTGTTAATCCGCTTTTGAACAACTGGGCCCAGAAGTTCAATGGGTTTAGGGTTAGGGTATCATATCATATCATATCATATCGTATATCTTTATTTACCCACGGATTTTTAGAGTAGCTTGGTTGGTGTAGCTAATATCTCCGAACATTTACCCTCCCAACCATGATACACCACAGAAGACAGACTACAATACCGGGAACTACATGCCCTACTCTACATGCCCTACTCTTTACGACAAGTGTGCGGGTTCTTTTACGTCCCACTGGGTTGTGAACATTGAAGGGTTGTGAGACGGGACCTCCGGCTTATCGTCCTTATCCGAGAAGACTAGAGAGTCTAACCATTTGCAGATGTAATTACAAAGGCAGCACTTTTTCCTCAGTTATTTAAACACCCTGAGTGTTGGTCCGGCAGGAGTTGAACTCACGACCTCCCGCGTGACAGCCCGGTGCTCAACCAGCTGAGCCACCGGTGCGCGGTAGCGGTAGCGGCGTATTTCGGAGATTGCAGTTTTGACTCCTGCCTGGGACTCTTATTTTCGACAGTTGTCGTTTCGTCCGTCGCCAAGCAACTACTTTCCCATCCTGTACCTTTGCAAGGGTTCCTTCGACACAGTATCCAGCAATGATAACACCATTCCTGCGATCTGTACACCACTGCTCGAACAGTTCACGGGAAAGACCACTCTAACGTTTTTCAAAAAAAAAAAAAAATTTTTGTTAAAACGTATGCCAAGGTGTAAAAGCAATATTGATGGCAATGTTAAAACACAAAGAACCATTTGAAAAGGGGCTGCACTTGTGGATCAATAATTTTTCAAGCAATAAAGCAGAACTCCTGACAGAATAAGAATGCTTGCAGGTTACTTGTCTGCAATATTAAGCTAACCTCTATTATAATAATAATTATAAGCTCAATAATGCACACATTTTTAATTGGTTCTCACCTATGATCTATTAGAGGAAAGGCCCCAGCTGTTCAAAAAGGTGGATAATGCTATCTGCCGGATAAGCACAATCCATTGGATAGCGCAATTGGGTTCGCTGTGACTTATCCATTGGATAGTGATTTCTCCTGCAGATAGCACTATCCATTGTTTGAACAACTGGGGCCAGATGCATAGCTGATGTCATCATCAAAAAATTTTAATTCTTTTTTATATTATAAAACAAATAGACACAGAAGACATCAAAATGCAGTAAGAACATCAGTCACACACTCAGGTATCACCTCAATGAATAAAACAATGAAAATTTATGTGGGCATGATTCAGCTTATCACATACATTTGTAAAAGTAAATTTTTTTTAATGACTTAAGTAGAAAAAAGTGAGCGTACCTGCATCATTCCTGGACTGGCCATCACCACTGATGGTCCAATGTCATCAAACTGATCGATGCCCTAAAAAGAAAAATTGAACAAACAGTTCCAGAGCATGACTGAAGATCTGTTGGAAAGGAGTAACTGAACAGAAAAGTAAAATACTAGTTCACACTGTTGTAGATGATGATGACCACAGCATCGTTAAGGAGGAGGAGGAGAGTACCACCACGAATATGCTACATTTTGACAATTTACATGTAGATCCTAGCTGTATGACGGGGTAATCCTAGTCATGTAAACCAAGTTTAATGGCTTAGCTCTCACGAGTCTCCAATAGCTCAGTCCCAAGTTGTTTGAAGGCTGGATAGCGCCATCCGCTGGATAAATCACAATCCATGGGACAACTCAATAAGGTGGTTTTGCTAATGTGTATCCGCTGATCTAGTGATTTATCTGGTGGATAGTTTTATCCACCTTTTGAACAACCAAGACCAGAAGAAGAGCATATGCACCAGCAATAAGAAGGTTGTAGGGTCGCCTCCAGCAAAACAGTACTTGCATTTTTTTCCAGTATCCCTGAATCACCATTGATAAATAAATCCCTTCTTTTCCTTCAATGGGTTAACATTACAAATGTATTTATCTTTCAGTACAGGCAATGTTTGAATAAAATAAATTGTTATTATCATATCTCACAGTACCTTAAGGTTTGAAATGTGTTTGAAGACAAACGGGTTGGAAATAGCAATCTGAAATTATAGTGATTTTTAACAATAACATTAACTTATTAAAACAAGAATGATATTTGTAACTTATTGCTGTAAAATTCATAAAATTATTATGCTTTAAGGAAACTTACTACATTTGTATCTCGAAATTTTCAGGAACACAACATTAATTCAATAATATTATTATTATTTCCAGGCAGCTTTTTGTCCAAAAAAAAAAAAACAAAAACGAAAATTCTGGCACTTCTTCCTGCCTTACAATGTTACTAAGATCACTTAGTAAATGAAACAAGTTGCATTACCTGTTTCTTGATTTTCTCATTCATTGCATTCACATATGTCTGGAATACTGAAAATTCAATTGGTCAGAAAATTACTTAACATTTTCATGTAAACAGATAAAAAAATAATGGGTATGTACAACAGTGTAATATTGCTACAATGTATCTTCTTCTGCTACTACAAGGATTTCTGTGTCATGGGCCAAATGTATAGGTTCTTTACTACACTGTATGATCTGAGAGGATTTTTCTTCTTTTTCTCTTTTGTTTGTTCTGCTACTACTTCAGGGTTTAGCTCCTAGCTATCTTGTGAATCTAGTTTCAATCTTTGCCGCTTCAAATTATCAACTGTGTTTTGAATGACAATGGTATATTGCTAGCTACATGTAGTCTGCAGTTCAGAATGAAAAAGACTATGGAAAATCGCATGCTTATGGTTGCAGGCCTGGTATTGTGGAACAGCCTTCCTTACATTGTCAGCAAGGCCTTTAAGCTAATAGTTCCAACTTATTTTTATTCTCTAAGGCCTTTTGGTAAAATTTTATTGTACGTTCAATTCTCAAATTTTTATAGGATTTTACGTCTTATGTTTAAGATGCATTGGTGGTTTTAAATGTCAATTTGTAATTTGTAAGAATTTATCTAATTATTGTAATGCACTTTTGGTTATTCTTACATTGTATCTATAGAATAAGCACAATATAAGTAATAATAATAATAATCATAATAATAATAATAATAATAATAATAATTATTATTATTATTTGCTTCAATTTTCAATCTCTCCAACTGGTAGAGAACTTGGTTCGTTTGGTGTTCATTGAATATAACCCCTCTTACCAAGGTTTGAGGTAACTTTTATGATGTGATAACTATTCTATTTTTGCAAAGGAGTCTTTTAACAAAATGTCTGTCAACGCACTGTCCCCTTACCTGACATGCACTTTTTGGCAAGTTGCGATGCATAATAGATTGGGACATCATGTAGCTCTGGATGGTTTTGCCAATATTCATCTGCAATTTTTGCAACGTATTAGAAGTATATTTAAACTGAACTCAATTTTATGAAATAGGTCTTGGTTGTTCATTGTGGTGAAGTACAATGATACAGTTACTGTACAATGTATTTAGGCATGGTTTGTCTCACAATGTTGAGCAATTCACCCAAACAGTGAGGTTAGAAATGCACTAATCACAACTGTGGAAAACCAGCAATCAAAACAGACCAATAATATGCTTCCTAAGAAGACAAAGAACCAGTGAAACTCATTGCCTGAAGAGAAATAGCAGTATGCAATTGAAATACTGCAATCTACATGTACACCACAAGTCACAACATCATGACACAAGCAATAATACTTTAAGGGCCGATTTACACGGTACGATTTTTGTCGCATGCGACAATGGCTTACGACAGGCCCACGACATGATTTACGATTGTTGTGTACGTCAGGAAAATGTCGTAGCATTTTAAAACATGTTTTAAAACGCTACGACAATCTTAAGTCATGTCTTAGGCCTGTCGTGAGCTTGTCGCATGCGACAAAAATCGCACCGTGTAAATCGGCCCTAATAATTATTAATTTTACATGAATGTATTTTGTTTTCTCCACTCGAGAGTCTCGAAAATTGTCTCGAAAATTTCTCAAAAGCCCTCGAACGTCTCGAAACTCGACTCGAGCCTCGATCCTCGAAGTTTTCGAGAATAAAGGATCGAGAATCGAGTTTCGCGGATCAAGCTTCAAGGGGCTGTCAACTTACATTTGCACGATACTGTTTATATGTAGGTTACACTCAAATAGTTTATTAGTCTAAGTTTATTAGTCTAAGGCATTAGAACCCACTCAAATCACTGGACAATGCTACCTCCACAACCAAAAGGCATTTAATTTAGTCTTTGCACTTTCCTGTAATCTATCATGGGTTTGCTTTCAAATCAGTGGTACCGTCCAACCACAGTTACCTACATGTGTTTGCAGAAAAGCCTTACATTTACGTATGGTATTACTTGGTAAAAATAAAGCAAAAAATTAATGATAATTTATTATTATTATGATCTAGGGATGTACTATAGCAAAGAATAAATTAATCCGGTTGAAGGTTCTATCTGGGCGGTAAGTTTGTGCTCTGAGCATCAAAGAGACCTGGTAACAAGATTGTTCCCAATGTCTCGCAACAAGCAGCCTACCCAAAATAAGAAGCAACTCTTGAGCCCTTCCAAGAGCGAACACAGGAATCAAACATCGTCCACCCCGATTCACAATATCATGAACAGTACCTGGACAAACAAATGAAAAAAGAGCTTTAAGTATAGTTTGAATTCTGCTGCAATCCAATGCAAGGGCTGGATGAGGTAATTAAGAGTTAATACAATCTCGTACCCAGAGTCCTCGGGCTTTTTGGCCAGCGGGTGAGCGTCCGGAGAGACTCTGGGATAATCGACTTCATTTTCCCAGAAAACGTGGGTTCCGGTCTTATGACGTATGGTTGAGGTTAAACGGAAGCAGAAAAGAGAAAACCGTTAACAGTAGAAATGGCGGGTTGAAAGTGTTCGAGAAACAAGAATTTTAGCCTTACACACAAAGAAACTGGAGAAATGATCATTGGCTTGCTGTAAGAGCAAGTGAAGATGAAACCTCTGACACTTTCGGTGAGTGTATTTTTGGTGTTTCAGCGTACATTCCATCGTTCAGAATGCAATGAGAATGCCATCGTGCAAGCAACACGATCGACAATTTTTTTGTGGAAACGACACAAATGTCCTCTTCTTCTACAATTTGATGTTTCCATAATTCAGAATGGCTTCGACAAGACCTTATTCCACGGATTTCGCCTCAAAGAGACTGATGTAATGTTTCCCACGGTACTTTTGCAACAGCAACAGTAATCACTTTTTAGCAGCGTGAGAAAATTCCTGTGCGGTATAAGACACAGTTTTCTTATTTTTGTGATTTATATATTTCTGAGGTAGAAAAAATCAAACAGCACTGAAACTAGTTTTAGATTTTGAATGTCCCTCCAAATTCTGGGGCTTCTGAATTACTTACCGACTTCCTGTCGGACTGCCATTGCTACGCAATCGGCCAATCAAAAATATAGTTCAAATCGATTATCCCAGAGTCTCTCCGGGCGCTCACCCGCTGGCCAAGAAGCCCGAGGACTCTGGGTACGAGATTGGAGTTAATATGGGTAGAGCTAAAACCTTTTGGAAATATGTGTACATGTAAATGCTACTTGCACTGTTCAACATATGCATACCAGTTATATATTATTTTTGATTAAGTGAAAATCTTTCTTACTTGTGAATCTGTTTTCTCTGTCTTCACGTTTCTCGTGAATGTGAGTTCCATAGGTTGATTCCTATTAAAGAGTTTTGGGAAGATAAATGTGCAGTTATTGTGTGGACTCCTTTATCAATTTACAGACTACAGAGTGTAACTGGTACTGCAGTAACTTGACATAATCCCGCCAACCCGGCAAAGCTAATAAAACAACAAGCCAAACAAACTCACAATGATAAGAACATCTGGTGAAATGCTTGGAATCTCTGCCGCCATTAGATGGCGATCTTCTTGTCGTGAAAAATCACCAGTGTAAAGAATCTAGAAAACAAAATAACCATCATTCTGCAAACAGTTAACTCTCATAGAAGCCACCATGCCATGGGACTAATGCGCCAATTAACTCGAAACTTCAACATCCCCACCCTGGGGCAAAGCCCGGGCATTTCATCTTTTGAAGATCGGATTGTTCAAATTCCTGCCCCCTTGGGCCAAAATGGTGTTCAAATGACCTATCCTCTTGTCGTATTTGTCTGTCATACCCTACTAAAGAACAATCGTCATCGGCTCCTGTCATCTTCAATAAAGACCTTTTGAAGCCAATCGCTCACAAATGCTATAATATTATCTCTTCCTTTAAACTCGTCCATCTCGTCCAAACACGTGTTTTAAAGCTGTCCGCGACTTCGGCGCGCAAGCAAAAAATCACTTGAAATCTGACACTTCCGGTTCAATTTTCCCGACCTCATGCAGGCACAGGTCAAATTCCCCACTCCCAAGGCACAGAAGATAGTCAAATGCCCGGAGTTTGCCCGGGGATGGGGGGGTGGGGGGGGGGGGGGAGGAGCAGATGTTGAAGTTTCGATTTGATCGGCGCATAATACCGGAGGTCACCAAAGTAAACACTTTGCATTATTTTACTGTACCTTAACTCCTGCAATTTCAATCATAAACATTGCAGCTCCAAGCACATGGCCCGCATGGTAACACCAGAACTTTATTCCATTGACTTCTTTCTCCTGCAAGAAAAAGAGGAGCTCAGCAAGGTACAGTAGACGTTTGCAGAGGCAACAGTTGAGGTTTTGGCGACACAACAAACAAGCTATACTTTCTGGTTGGGCTGAAAAACATTGCTGTTTTGGATGAAATGTTACACCCTGCTGCCAAAAGAAAGGCAACACATTTTGGAGTGCAGATACATGTAATAGCATTAATATCAGATTACAGAGCTACAGAATTGCAGACATGGAAAGAAACTCAATCTGCTTGACTGATCTTGTTGTGATTTCGACAAGAACGAGATGTGACCTCTCATGCGAAAACGTTCCTTACGGTTAGCCATTCATAACTGGGCAGAAGTCGTGTGCATGACTCAAAATCCGTTTAAAAAAATTAATGGCCAATCGTGCACAATGCTGATACTTCTATTCAAAAAAATAAAATTCTCCACGCCGCACGGCTTGACCTTTCCGTTAAAAGAAAAAAAAAAAGAATAAAATAAATTATAAACCATAGCCACCCATGCACACAGCCAGAGCTACATGTACCCACTCACTCGAGGACACGGCTAGACCCATCTGTATAAAAATTATTATTTTTGCTGTCCTTATGTTCAACAAGTGGTTTTCCTGGTAGCCAACTTCCCAAATGAAGTACTGTATGAACAAAATTCTAATTTACAAATTATTTTACTGGAAATAAGAAGTTTAAACTCCATGCCACATTACTGTATGTGCACGTACCCCAGTGACCATCTTCCATCTCATGGCCAGTTGGCTCCCCTACTAAAGTAAATAATTTGGTGAATGTTCATTGTACCTGATGAAAATGAATTGTTTCAATCTTGTCCATGCTTTTTTCCAGGTCTGACTCTGTGTACAGCATATCTTCTGTTGCAATATTGCTAACAAGATTAAAAGAACAAAAAGGATGAGAGTCCATGATTTTTAGCAGAGCATTGAAAAATTATTTTTTGCAAAACATTGACCCAAAACAGGCACTTGTCAAGTTTACTCTACCTAGTGCAGACACTCTTACTACCGTACATGTAATTGTGGTCACTACAAAACCCCTCTTGGGGGTGACTGAGCTAAAAATCATAATCATGATCCTAGGCTGTTGGTGTCTTTAAAGTTCATGTAATGACTAAAACCTTAGGCTAATAATTAATTCTCTACATAAAACTGTGTGTGTAAAATCCCACTGATTCTTCCCCAACATTAAAGTGCCCCTGTGATAAAAAAGATCACTTCCTTTTTTCTTCAGATTTTGAGTGTGTTTGCTGAACACCTGTCTGGCAAAATTTTGAGATTTGTTTTTTATCCAAAGGCAGTTTACTTTGAGTGTCAGTTTTGGACTTTGAACACGGTCCGTCATTACTCACCATCAAAACTGATCGATTGGACCTTAGAGGGTTGGATCCAGGGAAAAGTTATACCAAAGGCTCACTAGCTAAAAATTCAGCATGTGAATGCAGCCTATTACATATGCAAAACATGAGTTAAAAAGTCCGAAAACCCAAAACTCCTGTGCTGCATATTAATCCTGTCGCGTACACATGCATTGCATTCTTAAACTAGTGAGCCTTTGACATCATTTTCTCCTTGATCCAGCTCTCTCAAGATCTTAAAGTTAGTAATGGAGGACCATTAAATACGGAAATTCCAGTTAAAATATTAAACAGGTGTCTTTGTATCACTATACATGTAGTAGGACGATCACCACCTGAATTTAATTCAATGGCCTGCATTTTGCCACCCAAAGTCTTCTGTATCTTACCGTAATTCTATTCAATTAACTTTAAGCACATTTTTGTGCATTACTGTAGTACACAAAGGAATAATGCAAAAGTAAAAAAAACAAACACACAACTGTGAATTCTACATTTTCCATCTTTGCTTTAGGAGTATTCATAGTCTGATATGATTTTAGGGTACATGTACAAAAACGTATGTCGCTCAAACCCTATAGTGTGAATGAGATGGAAGAACTACCAAAGACTTTCGATATTGGAAAGTCACATGTACATTTTTAAATGGCATTACATTTAATTTTTTGTTTCCACCACTTAAAGCGTAACACTAAGGTATTGTTTCTTCCACTTACCTAACTTTCACATAATCTGACAAGAGCCACCTGGATTAGACATGAAAAACATGGCAGATATTTTAAATCATGACATTTTGAACAACACAATAAGGAGCTTATACTGTAATTTAGTAAGAGAATTTTTTTGAGACGCAGACGGCAACTGGAAGTGAGCTGTTTTGAAGTTTTCCCTTTTACCTTGTCTTCACACAACCACATTTACAGTGCTGAGTATTTTTTCTCCATAAGAGATGATTAGTCTAAAAATCTAGTAGCATGTGAAATGTTCACTTCCAGTTACCGTCCACATCTCAAAAACATTGCGTGTTTAAGCTGCCTAATAATTAACAAGAACTGTAAGCTACTAAAAAAAAGCTTGAATTATATTTCAATAATTTTTGACAAAGGAAAGGGAAATACCAGCAGCTGTAACAGAGCTGATGGAGGTGTGCAAAACACATCACATTGCACGGGATAGAGAAAGATATAGGCAGATGGTTCTCAGACTAGGAGGATTAAACAGTCATAGTATTGATAATTATCAAATTATCGTCATGTTTTAAATGAAAAGAAACAGCTAAGTGCCCTAGGCTTATCCAAAAGCGTTAAAGCACACCAAGCATACATGTACTGTACCAAGTACATGTTCATCATAAGATAAGCACAGTACATGTACGAGTTGTCTCGTGAGTGTGTGTGCAGGGTTTTCAATAGAAATTTTAGTATCAAGTAAAGCTATGATCCTTGCTGTTATGGACGCAATTTTAGCATTTGCGTAGAGTAGAGAAGCCTGAAAAATTCAGGACTTCAACAGGGTTTGAACTCGTGACCTTGCAATACCGGTGTGACGCTCCCAGCATCAGTGGCTTCATAGCTCAGTTGGTTAGAGTGTCACACTATTGCGAGGTCACTGGTTCAAACCCTGTTGAAGTCCTGAATTGTGTCTCTTGGAGGAAATCTGAGCTTTTTGATTGGTTAATTTGATTTTGATCAAATTCCAATGATGGCTCAGTCCTGCCCCCATCATATGACAATAGGACAAACCTGACCAAAGCTTGAAAATTGAGCAGGATTTTGAGGTTGCAGAGGCCTGTAAATGCGATGATTTTTGGCACAATACTAGCAAAATTGTTGACTTTTTACGTGCCGAAGGCTGGGAGCCAAGCGACCTTTGGAAATGGGAGAAATTCGGCTAAATTCTGGAGGCACTCAGCCATCAGCGGTCTTGGAAGCTGATCTGGATCTGGATCTGAAGGGGAAATCGAAGCGTCCCGAAAACCAATCAAATCACTCAAGACAACACAGAAAATAGTAGGTGAGTGAACTTTATTTATCTGGCTGTCCATAAAATGTATTTTTGAAAAGAAATATCGTGATTTGAAGATTTTATGCAACATTTTCCTCGATCAGTTGAGTCGGCCGTTTCAACAGTCTCAAAATAACATGACGTCACATGCTCTGCATCCTTAGGGTTGTCTGACTGTGGTGACACAGCCCCTTTAAGGCTCCTTGGCATTCTACACAGCTGTGCATAATGTATTTCATCTGTTGTGACCGAAAAGACTTTTTGGGATTGTCGTATTGTCACACTGTCGTTAATAATTAGGCAGCTTACACCAAGTACTGGACTGCTGAACCGCTACCTAAAAAATGTATCTGCTTGATCCTTGAATGGACAAGAAAAGGGGAAATCGCCATCAAAATTACTCAGAATTCAGGTGACTCTTTTGTTTTTTATGAACAAAACTTTGCCGATCCAAGGCTTGTGTTCTGTGAGAATGTTCCTCATGTTATTTGGAAACTTTGGGGTAATTTCCAATGAAAAGTAGGCAGTGAGTTGATGATGAGCTTTGCCGACCACTGGCTCTTATTGAAAACCCTGTGTCTGTGTCACTTCTAGGGGTGTTGTTGATTGCCAGATGAAAAGATTTGGCTTTACATAGATGTACGTGTACAGTGTCAGTTTAGTGTGAATGTTAACGACAGGCTTTTTGTTCTGAACTTAAAAAAGGTTGACAAAGTCATCAAAAGATCACCCCACATGATTTTTCCTGAATTTTATATTCTCACTTATGTCGCAAAAAACAAAACAAAACATGTATTCAATGGTAATTATTTTTTAATTAAGCCTTTAGAATATTCACACAATTACGTGTGTACCTGTATATTGCTTTGGTTGCATGTGTCATGAACACTCTCCCTTTAAATGTTGTCTAGTGTATAAAAATAATCATGATATCAATATCAGACATACATGTAATCAAGGTACTGTAGGTGAGGAGGGAGTATTACCCGTAAGCCATAAGGGCTCACACAAGTGAAACCCACTCTGGTCTTTTAGTAGCATAGCCTGCGAAGCAAGCCCTTCCATGGTGGAACATGCCAGATTTCCAATGTTCTGGCCGTGCTCCATTTTTCGTGTAGCCAAAACATTGAAAATGCAGGGAAACACTTGCTACATGTATGCAGGCTATTAGTGGCTCAAAGGCTGGATTAGCACATGAATCCATTGCAGAGGGGTTATTAGCTCCATTCCTTTCTTTGGGAAAAAAGAAACTCTGCCAGTGGATGTACATTAATTGTGCCATGTGATCTTTTGTGTACATGTACCGTAAATTATGTTAATTTATTGCAATACGTACATAATTTAAGCATGCACAAGATCACATGACACAACTACCGGTACTGTATGCCCCCAGTTGATGAGTAAAATCGTCTGGCATTAGAGCCCAGTATATGAGAGACAACCCGGCATTAGACAGAGTAAAATCTGTTAACTTAAGTCTCACTCCCAGAGGTCAATGGGTTAAGAAAATTTAATAAATGATTTCAGGGAATCTGTGCACAATATGCAGTTCATGATTATTTTGGAACAAGGCAATCTTAACATCTGTAATTACATGTAGCTGTGACACTCAAGAAAGGAGTTCTATTTTCAGTTCTTCAGAGCGACAACAGCCTTTCAGATAATTTTTGTAACAACAGAGTTGATCAATAAATTAACATTGATTATGGAGGAGTCACTGAATCTGAGGCTAGTAAAAATGGGATTAAAATAACAATGTAAAGAACACAATCATTACCTTTTCAAGGAACCAGGGAAGGGATCCACAATGATCCAAGTGAAAGCTTGAAAGCAATGAGAAAAAGATGGAATAATAATGTAAGTTATAATCTACATGTACAACAATGATCAACATGTTCCAGCACCCTTTAAAGTCCCTGAGACTTATGGCTGTCTTTTTCAAGAGGCCACACACACCATAATCCGTTTGAAGATACCACCAGTGCTGGGCCCATCACTCTTTGCTGGAGAGAAAAGCACAGACCACAATACCGTGAACTTGGTGCCTTACTCTTTGGAAACTGTGTGTGGGTTCCTTAAAGTTCCACAGAATTTATAAATACTGAAGGGCAGTGAGAAATGGCCTACAGTTTACACTTTCTCTCCCGCTTTTTAAGGCCCCCAATGTTGGTTTGGTTGAGGTTTGAACCCATATAAACCTCCTGCGCCAACAAACTGCGCCAACGCATGTGTCCAATGTGTCCATAGTATACATGTACATCATAAGCTGGAATTTAACAGTCTCAAATCTTAATTCTGTCATTCCACCTTTGGCAAATCAATAAAAACCAAACCAAATACACCAGGCAATGATTCATCAAGATTGTTCATGTAATACTCACTGGCTCACAAGGAGAAGATCAATTTCTGCTGTATCAATTTCATCAAGGAAAGGAAGAGATTCTAGCCCAGACATTCCAGGGTGAATACCACAATCCAACTGAAAACAATAATAACACGCCAAGTTTTGGAGATATAACAGTATACATGAATGAGGATGCATTAAAAAAAATGAACTTGATCTGCAGTCTGGATTATCTTGCCATTAAAGTACCGGAAAATAATTGAAAGGAGCTATGTATGTCATAAAACTGTCATGACGAAATTTGGGCCAGAATGATTTTAACTTTCCAACAAGCTGATCCTCAACTTCACCTAATACCTAACTTTAAATTTTTAAGACAATAATTCTTTGAGATTTACAAGAAAAATGCAAATTCAAAACAAAACAAATAACAACAAGAATGTTTTAGATTCCTGGCAATCAGGCCCAATTCATTCAAATTTTTTTCATTTTAACAAATTCATGTTTGGAACTCCTCAGTCTAAATCAATGACAAAACTCCAAATAAATATTCCATTCCAAAAAGAAAAATGACTCAAAAAAAACAAAGCCAGCGAAAAAACCTTCAAAACAAGCTTGCATTACCCTATGTGCGATTGGTTGGAAGTACACATGTATGTGCAAAAAAAATGGTGTGTGTGTTGTGCCAATGAAAGTTCAGTCCTTAAAAAATGTCAAAAGGCCTCATGGGCATTACTGTACAGTTGCAGAACCAAAAGCTCTTAAAAGGAAGTGCAGGCCTACTATTGTAATTGCACATACACTGTACGTTCTGCACATCTAGAGATACTTGGGTTTCCTATGGGTGGTGCAAGCTTACTAATAAGGTAAAGTCTCTGTTACGAGCCTAGGAAGGCCCATCAGGCCGGCGCTTACAACTGTATCTCTGGTTTCCGTAGCATGAAGCGACTAGGTGTATTTATACTCCCCCCTGGATGGGATACTAGTCCATCGCAAGGTTACCCCCAGCATTACGCCGGTACCCATTGATACACCTGGGTGGAGAGAGGCACCGTGAGAGTAAAGTGTCTTGCCCAAGAACACAACACAATGTCCTCGGCCAGGCCCCGAACCCAGACCACTCGATCCGGAGTTGAGCGCACTAACCACGAGGCCACCGCTCTTACCAATGCAGGGACATTTTTGCGCAGTTTAAAACTAAGAGGAGAAAGCAGAACTTAGCAAAGAAAATTGGGGGTAACCATGCATTTTTCACCTGCAATAATTAAGCTCCAATTTCAAGTAAAGCTATGATCCTCACAGTTATGAATGCAATTTTTGCAATCGCATAAAGAAGCCAGAAAAATTCAGGATTTCAATGGAGTTTGAACCTGTGACCTTGCGATACCAGTGCGACGCTTTAACCACCTGAGCTACGAAGCCACTGACGTTGGGAGCTGGTCATGTCTGGGTTCGAATGTTCCCGTGAGGAATGAATCAACGATGAAATGATATATGAAATGGCTCACATATGAGCTGCGGATATTAAATCAAGTGAAGGTATGATCCTTACAGTTATGAACGCAATTTTCGCAATTGCATAACGTTGGCATAACGTGTGCGTGACATGCATGAAAAAATGCACAGTAGCAATGGGTGCAAACGTCATTAATTTTGTAATTGTAGTATACAGTAATCAGTTGCAAAAACCTAATGTTGATTGACACTGCATGAACAAAAGTTACATAAAGCAAGACACCGCAATAGCTTTCAAATATGCCTTTGGGAATACTGCAAAGATTTTGTGACTCATTGAGAGTGATAAACACACAAAACAGACACATTCTCCTGCAATTTCCATCACCTTATATAAGTAAGAAAAGCATTTGGCGACTTGAACGGGAAAAGAAATACCCCACTCAGGCCACTCCCCAGGCAACGAAAGTAATCGACGTTAATGCTCAAAGCATATATATGACCAAGGAAGGAAAAAGGGGGGAAGGGGTGGTGTTTATTTATTTATTTAATCACTTTCACCACAGCAGAGAAACAGGCTGTGGTGGGGGTCGCACAACAGAGCAGAGCTCCAAATTAAGTGCGCCCTTTTACCCTCCCAACCATGATATACCACAGAAGACAGACCACAACACCAGGAACTACATGCCCTACTCTTTGCGACAAGTGTGTGGGTTCTTTCACGTCCCACAGGATTATGAACATTGAAAGGTTGTGAGACGGGGCCTCCAGTTTATCGTCCTTATCCGAGAAGACTAGAGAGTCTAACCATTTGCAGATGTAATTACAACTATAGGCAGCACTTTCTCCTCAGTTATTTAAAGATCCTGAGTGTCTTACGTACAGCCAGGTGTTGAAGTTCTGAATAGTTAATAATGAAAAACAGTGAATGTAGAGATAAAAAAGCTTTGAAACTTCTGTCAAACCCACCATTACTTTCTTCCCTTTGAATTCCAAGATGTGACATGATCTCCCAACTTCTTGTCCAGAACCCCTTGGTAACGAAAAAGAGATGTTTCACTTAAGGGAAAAACACTAAAAAACTTGACTGGCTATAGGCAAAAATGCCATGCTAGCCCACAGTGTAAGGCACAAATATTATTGTAAAAATTAGATTTCCGCGCTGTGAATGACATGAAAACTATTTGAAACTTTATACACTGTGCCAAGTGCACAGCTCGCCTCGTGCATCTAGCAAGCGCCACGAAATATGGCGTTTATAAAAAGAAAGGATAGTTACCAAAAACCAAAAGAGTCTAATTTTGCCGTTCAATTTGTAAAAAAATGGTACCAATACTTACAATGGAGTTATTTTTAACAAATCACTCTCCTCAGGTGGGATTATTGTATCTGGTTTTCTTTTTACCGCGGCCGCCATCTTGCGGCGGGATGTTTCTGCGCCCGCGATTCTCCCTCGTACTATGTACATGTAACGTCCCATACATGAAGGATCTACCTCTCGACCGGGTTAGTGTGTCGATGGGAGAGGTAGCAGGGATGATGAGGGGTGCTTACGTACGGCCAAGGGATTACTTCTAAGGCTCTATGATTGCCCACACCAAGTAGTTACCGCCGGGAGTGAATCTTCGTAAAATCAAACTTTAGGCTGGTTTGGCCAGCCGAAATATAGTACACCACTAACTTGATCAAATCTACGTTGTATCGGCTCTTGCTTAAAATATTTAGTTTCTCAACTTGTAATTACGCCAATCAGATCAAGACACTGATCCAACGTACACCGACAGGAAGATTAAGATTGTCCACGGTTGATTGCTTCAAAACTCTATATTTTAATGTTTCGGCGTAATTCAGGGGGTGTATAACTAGCCCTAATCAGTAAACGAGTACTAATTTCTTCACACGATCTCGTGAAAAGTGTAGTTAACCGAACCGTAAACTGAAAGCTAAAATGTTAAAAGAGTGCTTGGAATCGACTGACGAGCAGACGAGTCATCTGAATAATATACCTTGCAATCGACTGGCGAGCCGCCGAGCCGCTTGAAAGAGATAGGCCTTCAAAAGTGGCCCTGTGTTATGTAGTTAATTAAGCCAAACAAAGGATTCTGAATTTAGCAAATGCAAGGGCGCACCCTTTGCAACCCCGTGATTTCAATGCTTTAACTATATGGGAGGAAGAAAGTGCGCACAGAGGGCCACAAGTTTATCAGCGGTAGTCTAGTTCGTTGTCACGTGTTGCCCGCTCGTAAAGTAAGGACCTTTATCTTTACTTCAAATTTGTCGCGACTAACTGGACAAGTACGTTCGACGTCTAAAACTACGCTTTAATTTAGTCGAAGCCACTGTAAAGGTCAAATTCTTTCGAGTTTGGCAAGGCAGAAATGGGCTCTTCTGATTTTAAATACACGTGGGTGGGGTGAAGCGCAATCTCGGTTTGTGTGGATAAACAAAGACGTAAAAGAGCGTTCATAGAAAGTTTGTCTTCATACAGATCCACTCTTGTTGAAAACTGAGCTTTCCACAACGCAAAGTAAAGCAGCGGGTCTTTTTCCCACTGCCTGGCAGTTTGCTCGTGACATAACCAGAAAAAAGGTCCGTCACATTTCAATAACGATTCGATCTGTCTTACTCAAGAATGTGTAACTGACTGCACTGAGACTGTACACTGTCTTCTGTTGTTACAGAATGCAAGGGTGCTAATACATTACCCCTCATCTTTGAGACAAGGGCAAATATTTACGTTTGTCGACTCATGCAAGGACCGCAACGCATATTTTGTATCGGGGCGGCTAGCTGAAAAGTCTCTGAAATCGCTGGAAATGCCTCTAATTTTAATAATCACCAAAAAATATCGTTAGGAATCTTATAAGTTGTTCCGTATCGTTGTATCATTAACATTTGTTTTATTGGCCCTGAAAAGAACCTTTTATGGGGAATATTCAATAAACAACTTGAATTATCATTCTTTCACGATCACTAACCAGCATGCTATTTTTGCATAAAAAGTGTTGAAATATAAATGCAATAGGCGAAGAAATATATCACAGAAACTTAAAATTGCTATCAATCGAATCATTGATCGACTGAAACAATACAACAAAATCGTTGAGCTAAGTCATTACAGCCAACGAGACGATGGCACAAAGCATCGTACAACGCCTCATAAGAACCGGCAACTCCTTGCTTTTGCTTCCAGGCCAGCAACATCTTATACGCTTGCTCTGACAAATCCTTGTTTTGCATACGAAATGCACATATTTGGGGTTCTTTGAATCCGAGACGACGTGCTACCTTTTCCCATTTGTCCATCACCTCCAAGGATAACTCTTCTAGCTCTTCCAGTGTCGGCTGTCCTGGCTTGACTGATAGAATAAAGTGACAATAAACGCATTTAAGTTGGTTCAATGTAATTACATTGCGTACTTCCATTAGGCATAATTTCTTGTGTTGTTAGATTCTTCGCAGTCTAGCACGTCTAGCATAAATACGGGAGATTAGGCAGATGCATGAATCGTCACTCTTGAAAGAAGCCCTAGTCGTCTTTCAGACGCTTATTTGGGGTGCGTTGCTATGGATGTAATGGTTAAGTAATTTGAGAGAATTTGGCATTATTTTGGTCAGTTTCCAACTTTTGTAAGCCCATGACCCTAAATATGACGTCATCATACCACGCCCATGGTCACGTGACCAATAAAAGAAAACTCTAAATTTATCTCCGTGCTACGCAATTTGGGTATTTAATCGATCCATGGATGGTTTGATAATTTGTATTCGTTTTTGCATCCAGCCAAGTATGGTTTTCTTTTTATTTTGAAAAATTTCTTTTTAAAGACATAAACGATACTGAAATACCCATAACTTTTTCAAAAAAGATGATTTAAACAAAATCAATGCTTAGCTATATTCTGTATTTGGGGGTGAAACGTGCCATGTAAAAAAAAATTAATTCAATTTAAAACCGCCGGAAATTTAGCTTTTTTCTCAAACCGGAAGTCAGTTCGTTTACGCATGCGCAGTTAATCTGAGAACGAGCGCAAGGAAGGGCGAGGGAAAACCTGCCATGGAAACAACAGTTTGTGCGGTGACTTTTGCTTGTGAGTGTCATGATATGATGACGTCAGTTACCGGAAGTAACATTTCACTTCCTTAGCAACGCGCGAAAAATCCGTCTGTGGTTAGGGTTAGGGTTAGGATCGGCAATTTTCTTCAAATTTGGATTTTTCGGTTAAAGTAATGATCGAAATGGGATCTCTAATGTAAAAAAAAATATATTCAAAAATATTAAATATTGGCGGAGAAATGGCGGTTTTACGTTTTGGCCGGAAGTAAAAATTACCCGTCTGATTGACAGTTTTAGCGCTGTTTTCTCGAATCAATTTTTTCACTCGAAGCGGACACTTTAAAAAGCTAAAACTCACGAGGAATTTGACCGATTGCCCCCAAATTTGACAGTGGCTAGGTTAACATATAAACAACAAAAAGGTGTCTGCGAATTTTTTATTTTCAAAGTATTTTTTCTCTGCGAGCGATTTTTGTACGAACACTTCACATTTTTTAATACTATTTCGAAAACGTCCTATAACCTTTCACTGTAACTGAGTATGGCAAAACGCAGACACCTTTTTTTTTAGCACTTTGGGTCGGGAAACGGAGGAACAAAAGAAAATAGCGAAAAGCACAATTTGCTTTGACTTGTAGCTTTGAAAAGGTGATTCGGACGCTTGCATTTAGAGGTCGTGAAAACTTCGACAATTCATTTAATTTCTAAATTCTTGATATGGTTTGATAGCCAGCTCTATAAGCTTTAATTTGATATAGGGGTTTAGGTATCTACAGTTTAAACCGGACGCGCTGCATCGCTCGGACGCGAGACACCCCTGAAGGTATACGGTAACCTTAATTAAACCCTCTGGCGTACAGACGGGACGCACCTAACGACGCACTCAACAGCCAGACGTTTTACGTGTCTAGACGTCTAAGACGTCTAAGACGCCGTTTAAAATAAATACAGCCATTCTCACAGTTTTCAAGGAAACCGCCAGTTCGCCAATTGCGAAATATGCGCGGTCAAAGTGGAGGCACTGTTTTTTTAACCGTTGCCAACCACAACTGTTTCAAATTTCCGAGGCTGCGCCGAAGATCGTTGGAAATCTATGATTTCCGGTTTTTATTCACGTTGGGACCAGACCGAGACAGTTGGAGGTTCTTTTTTTCGGTGCTGATCAAACGAATCACGACTGCTTGTGATGAAAACAGTTAGTTTGTGGACTGAATATAGTTTATAGAGGCAAGCCCAAGATCACACTACAAGGGGACCGGACTTAATTAAAACACAACTATAAAATCAGACAAAATACAAGACAGGAAAGCAGGGATGACGCAGTGGAGAGAGCACTCGCCTCCCACCAATGTTACCTGGGTTCGATTCCCAGACTCCCCTGCAGCATATGTGGGTTGAGTCAGTTGCTTCGATCTCTACTTTGCTCCGAGAGGTTTTTCTCCGCGTAATCCGGTTTCCCCTCTCCCTAAAAACAGTATGATTTCATAAGAGTTGATTTGAATTGAATTGATTTCTGTACAGCTTCTGCAATTATTAGTATCCCAACGCTAAATACACTTGACACTCACATAAAGTTTATTTATTATCAAAATTTATTACCTGTGATACTAGAAGCTACAACCGGCGAGGGTTCAGCACGTGGTATAAATGGCCGCTTATCACAAGGCACTTGATGCACGACATCACCTTAGATAAATCCAAGCAACATACAGTGTATTATATTATAAAAAAAATTCTTGACAAGTTAGCGGTGTCACTATCTGCAAAGAGTTTTGCCGAAGGGTAATCTTCTTGAGACAGCCGGAGACTATCAGATAAGAGCAGGTTGAAGGGTGGGGAGGAGGGGGGGGGGGGGGGAGAGGTGGGGTGCAGTCACTCTTGTATATATCTGCTCGCCTTTGAAAGTATCTCTATTGCAGTTTGGGGCCCTCGGTTAGTCCGAACATAAGTAGGTAGGTAAATAGGTGGGTATTTTGTTCATCTACGTTATACGGATGAGTTCAAGACTCACTCAAACGTGCCGATGCCAAATACAAATTGAGAGATCAAAGAGTAATACGCGCAAAAATTAAACAACGGATAAGTAGAATCATGAAAAAGGTACAGTAATACAATAAGTAACAGTAATACAATAAGTAACAGTACATGTAATCAAATAATAGGTGACATTATATTAATAATATACATACTGCAGTAACAATATTCATCATCCACAAACAGGACTGGAACACTTGACCCCGGGAGTCAGATTTAATTTGTTTAACATTGATTTCATTATGTGTAGTGAGGAATCCCTCCTTAAATAGTCAGGTAAATTGTTCCTTCCAAAAAACATTAATAATTCATGACCCGACGTTTGGTTTTCGCCCATAGAGAATTACCCAAGGTGTGTCATTTTTTGTAGACGGTTTGATTGAATTGAACGATAAAAATTAGTTTAAACAAACGTGAACCTACTGCCATAATGAGGCCAGCTTCTGAAAACCTCGGCATCGTTGAGAATCTCGGCCGTTAAGTTAGCTGCCATTACACTGGCAAAACGTTGCCAGGAATCCTTCTTCAAGTCCCGCTCATCTGCGTAGTTAGAGACGCCTTTGACAATGATCCATTCAATATCTAGATCATGCGCCGCAGCATAGAGACCTGCAGAAAATCAAAGAGTCTCTTGTGACATTGAACTGAGCAAAATAATACTAACTTTAATATAGTGTCATCAGACCTCTAGTCACTTCCAGGATCCAGTTGTTCGAAGGGTGGATAGCGCTAGCCACTGGTTTTGCTAGTGTTTATCCGTTGGATAGTGATTTATCCGGTGGATAGCGTTATCCACCTTTTCAACAAACGAAGCAAGGTGCGCTTTCTCAACTAAAGTTTAAGAAAAACTTCGTTCTCAACGCCTTCGCCCCTGCGCCTTTGTTCTCAACCTCCTGTTGGTCGTTTAACTCTTCTGGAAGATCTACAGGGCTCGTGTACCCCTGTTCTCTTCGTTCGAGAACCAATCTAGCTTTTCCTCTTTAACGTCTCCTTAGCCCAGTTAAATCTACGCCTCGCAAAGAAACTAATTCTCGTACTCAACTTAAGAAAGTTATCGTAATCTATCTCCTATGTGAAGCGAGTCCAGGGGCACCCAACGACCAATTTGTTGTAAAATGTATTATTATACCCCAGTTAATGAAAATAAATGTTATTAAGGCATTTTCAGGTGTTTTTCAGTGTTGCTGGGAAAACATTATCTGTTCCTTTTTCCCAGCAAGACACACAAGAAATTTCCCAGCCAGCTAGATAACTTTGGTTGGTTTCCCAGCCAGCTGATCAAATTTATTTCCCAGCCAGGAATTCCGCGCGCTTTCAAATCCCTCGATCCAAAACTACCGAACAAAAGCGACAAAACCGGGACAAAACAGGTTTTTTCCGCAAGCGCAATCACTCTGACCAGCCGTCGTATGTTTGTGACTACTCTCTGGGAGAGGGAAGGTTTTTTTTTTTTTTTTAGTCGTCCTCAGTCTTCAGAGTTTCTACAGCCAGCTCGGGTTGAAATGCTAGAAAAAGTCATTAATTCCCAGGCAAAACCTCTATCAATAACAAAATTTCCCAGCCAGCTCATCGAAACACCTGTATTTTTGCCAGCCAGCAAGATTTCTCTGGGGAACAGATAATGTGAGGAACAGATTCTTTGGGTGCCCCTGCGAGTCAAGAGTGATGTTGCTCGAGTGTGAATATACGTTTTTTGCTGTAAAATACGAGAAAACGGCGAACTATATGCAGTGCTTGTACTTTACATAAAAAATCTACTCAAAATTCAAATGGTGAAAATGATATATGTCTGTAAACTTATCGTGACGGTACAAAAGAGCTAGGAAAATGACACTTTTTGCTATACCTTTTCTCTCCACTTTTATCAAAAAAATGTTGAAAAAAATTTACTGCTAACACCACTCAAGGTTTTTGCCGATTGTAAATACGAAATTTGTTCGGCACTGATCGCAATCCTCCATTAAACGTTAACACAGATCAACTAGAAGTAAATACTGATTATTCGGCTGGTTTCTCCTACACTACCCGAGAGAGAAACCACTGCGAGCAACCGTTAGTTTATTTCAGTGAACCGCCGTCCAGCGCCAAGGACAAATAAATCAAATTTAAACCGGTAAAACGAGTTAGTAAACTTGTTTTGGCGGTTGCGCGTGCGCTCAGCTACGTAACTGCTGCGTTTTAAGCTGCGTTTGGGCGAGTCTGATGTATAGTGATTTCCCGCGAAATAAGACGAAGTGATGTGAAATACATCACGTGGGGTGTGACGTACGTCGCACATGCCTGATGGAGAATCGAACGGTTGCTCGCAGTGGTTTCTCTCTCGGGAAGCGTAGGAGAAACCAACTGCTCGCAGGGTAGCACTTAATAGCTTTACAATACTAACAAACTTGTGGCCCTCAGAATTCAGACCAGACCACAACTGACCCCGGGAACTCCGTGTCTTGCTCTTTTGCGGCGAATAGTGTGTGGGATCTCTGATGTCTCACAGAGTTTATAAACAAGGATCGTGCTTCGGTTTATAGTCCTTATCCGAGAAGACTTGAAAGTCTGACTAGAGTGGTTTTCAATTGAGTGTCGAAAGTAATTAGCGAATTGCATTGGTTTTGCATTACTTACTCAGTGATTGGTTCAAAGTTCGCGCGCCACTTTTTTAATCAATCAGAAGTGAAACCAAAACCAATCGTGACTCGCGCGTGCCCATTTTCCCGAGCTTTGTGTCGGCTATGTGTAATTACTTCGAGTTTTGATTGGTTTACTGGATTGTCTCCGTCCTTTTTGATTGGCCAAAGTAATTACTTTGGTTTTGGTTTTACGACACTCCGAGTGAAACTCGCTCTATTTGCTGATGCAATTAGAAAGGCAGCACTTTCTCCTCAGTTATTTTAAAACCCTGAGTGGTCTTTTAATTGCCTCACTAAATGTTCCATATTACGTTATACATAGCGAGTAAATCGCCTTACCTTCACCTACTGTTTCAATAGCAATGGCTTGAAGACATCGCCCGCGGAGTTCATCACGCCGTTTTGCGTTCGCAACCACCTCTGGACCGCTCAGAAACACGCCATCACTGATGACGTGAACAGTAAATTTTTCTGGATCTTTAAGAGGGGCTTCCCATCCGTAGCCAACGCATCGTACAAGATTAGCAACGTTTCTCTTCGGCGGAACACTTACTCCACGTTCTTGGATGCCGGTAGATGTAACTTTTGAGGGCGCGTATGTTATCAACTTTGCCGAAACTACCACGTCTCCTAGTTTAGCTTTTCCTTCATTCAAACTACCACAGAATCCCACATTAAAAACAGCTTTGGGCCTCAAAGCTTCCACCGCATTTTTTACTTCAATGATGCAGCCTCCGGGAACATCGCC
>OX421447.1:5021407-5031407 GCA_949126865.1 Montipora capitata
TGAAACCAAATGGAAAATTCTCTGGTAACTTATGGGTTTAACAAAGACAGAGAAGGAATCGAACACCTTACGTGGATTGTATGGCTATTATATTTATTTGCACTCAACTCTGCACAGTTATCCGGTAACTATTGAAAATTTCACTAATTCTTCTTATATTTATTTTGTGCTCAACCCTGCACAGTCCTCAGGTAAAAAACTAATTGGAAATGTGACAGCCAAGAATTATTGAAAGAAAGCTTGTTGTCTATTGTGTGCTTCATTATTCAAGGGGAAGGTTCTTCGGGAAAGGCTTTGATACTGAAATATTATTTTGTTGCGTATGGTTATTTGACACGATTGGGTTTCTTGTTTACACGCACGCAATGTTTTTGCCTCTAATAGCAAATATGTTGTTTGTTTCAATGAATTTTTCGCTGGAAAGGGATTTTCCGGCCTTTTATAAAGATGAGAGGAATTTTTTCTTTCTGACTAATGATTAATAGGTCGGTAGCCAAGTTTTTAATGTCAGAAAAAGATCTGTTCTGTCATTATAGTGTAAAATGAAGTTTATTTGGGAAGCCAACAATGTTTCTTTAAGTTCCTGGTTAATCCAATTTATTGCCACAACTTACTAGTGCGAAGATTGTTTACATTACCCATGCTTTTTGGGAATTTTGAGTGTCACGAAATTACATCATATAGCTCCTTTAACACGGAGATTTTTCAACAATATATCGCTTTAATCTAACCCGAAAACATTCTGATAGTAAAAAACGTTATATTTATTAACCATTTCCTTTGTTTTTGTGCTTGTCAGCATTGTGATTTGCGATAATTTGCAAGTCTGTTTTTTTGTCTCATAGATGTTTAGATTTTCAATTACAAACTCTCTTTTGATTGGCCGCTCAACCTCATGTTGTGTAAATAGCTCATCCTGAAGTCAAAGTAGATAGGTTTCTCAGGAACACGACAAAGAAGGCTTCCTGACCCGGCAGATGAAATGTAAATAACCAGTTAAATATTACAGCAAAATTAAAAAACCAAAGACGGAAGTTTCTTGGCTAAAAAGTGCGTTGTTTTACTCTGAAAACGACGAACGATTAACGTTCTTTCCCGTAGTTCATTCAGTTGACACGAGATGATCACGTGCACCTTTATGGTTTCCTATCACGTGATCAATTCTTCCTTTTTACAGAACATCACGACCTTCCCCTTGATTCATAGAAGTCAGAGACTGCAGAAATTTTAGTGCTTTTACGATCGATTGTCATTAATCTTTCGATGAGAATTCGATTCAGCGTTATATATAAAAACCTGTGTTATTTTTTTCTTCCGTCTGTCTTTTGGCTTGCCTTTACTGTTAACTCCAGGCTTTTACAGTACTTTTTTGTTGCAAACGTAAAGCAAAAAATTTTTTTGACCTGGCATCAGATCAGACTGAAAAGAAGAGGAATTATGAAGCCGTAACAATATCTTCAGTCCTTCCTTCAACGGTGTGTGCAATAAATGTTTGCTTAGTGCAACTGCAAGACATGCATGACATGTAGGAAAACGTCCGTCAGAGCAATTTGCAGTTAGTCAGAAGAGACACCTTTCTGCTTTATTTTCACAGATTTCAAAATCTTGATCTTTTTCTTCGGAAAACTGTAGTAAGCCACCTTAATTTTACGGCAAAAGTTCACTGTAGTAACACCCTGTTGGGTGGGGTTGGGATCTGGAAGGGAGACGATCAAGAAACACGACACCTAATTGCCTTCCGTAGATGCCATATGTATCACAATTCCTTTTTTTCAATCTGAATACTCATATTTAACGGAACCCTGACCATTCATCACTTAAGGAGACATAAACTGATTATGACTGAGTGCGTTGGTTGGAAGAACTTTGATGCTGGAGATACCATGAAGTTGATGCACTTGTATAACGAACGTCTATCGTGAAGCTTGTGGAATGTGACTGAAAATGGAAAGTTTGGAGTAAAGAAGTGATGATGTCACAAAAACTAAATTTGTGAAAATCTGGAAGTGGTTGAAAAAGGCTGAGAGATTATTTTTGCCAGAAATTAGCATGTTGGTGAAAGTCAATCACGAGGTGAGCCAGCGTCATCTGCCCATACGACGTAACAAAACCGAGATGCGCATGCACTAATGACGTAATTCAAGATGGCGCTGAAAAAGCCTAAAACTTGCTAAAACTCACCCCATGCACAGGATACCCAAGATTAAAAATTGCGTTCTCCTCATGTCGAACCCAATTATTAGTCCAAAAAATTTGCGATTCAATTGATTGTCCATAAAACGTATCCTCGCTTAGTGTGTCGTATCCTAAAGCAAGCTAGTTGTCGTTAACCGTGGGTCCGAACACAGCCGCTACATTCCCTTCAACCCGCATTGTATATATTGTGCTTGATTAAATAAGTAGTTAAAATGAAATGAAAAATAAAGAAAACGAAATTCCGAAATGGTAAACTTGAAGCTTGTCATCTTTACATTTGCTTTTTTCCGGTGTATTTCTGTTATTTTATGGGTGCAGAATCATACTTCTTTTTCGCCGATAATTGTATAGCCATAACTAAAAGTTCATTAAAGAGAATGAGCCAGTCTTTAAAATAAGCCAGTCGTTTCGAGAGTGCTCCCTCTTCTTCTCGAAACGTCTGGTTTATTTTAAACACTGGCGCATTTTCTTTGATGAACTTTTAGAACTTTTACGAGTCATTGCGCTTCGCACTTTTCTCCTATTTTCTTAACACATGGTCATAAATCTGTTGAGTTTCAGGCCACACCGAAAGAACACCTTCAAATTAAAGGTGCACAAATTTTGACCACATATCAATTCGATCGACTGAAAGTTATATGTCATCAATCCGGTAAATTTCCTTTGATCACGACCTATTATTATTTTGAATGACAAGACGAATGATGATGAAGTTGACTTGTTACATTTCAGGTTATACTAAAGGGACTTAAGTTTCACAAATGCCAGACGTTGAGGTCACTCCGCCGGACAGCACCTCTGAAGCTATCCCTGGAAACCCTCCAGAGCTTGATGGCATACAACTTAAACCCGCCGACCTAATACTAAAATCCTTGCCTTGGAAAGATGTTGAACTCCCGATAGATATCATGTTGCTTACCGCAAAGGACTGTGAATTTTACAGTTGCCTTTATTATTGCCTGAATCCTAAGCTTGGTTACTTCAGGAGTTATGACAAGACCGTTGGATATGTGTACTTCGGGAAAATGGGGGAAGGAGAAAAGAAGCTTAAAATAGCTGTTATTAGGTGCAACGTGGGATCCACCGTTCCTTTGGGATCCGCTGTTGTTGTTCCAGATGCCGTAAGAATTCTTCGCCCCAAAGCTGTGTTTTGCGTCGGTTATTGTGGTGGATTAAACAAGAAGAAAGTCAAGTTAGGGGATGTGGTAATCTCGGCGAGGTTAGCGACATACGGACCCGTTAAAGTTAACGAGGATGGGGTCACTGAGCGCGGCGTTCGAGTACCGTCAAGCGCAGGGCTCGCCGACCTGACGAGATATGCCGATCATGGATGGGGGGCACCTTTGAAAAATCCTGGAGAACTGGAAGTGAAGGTACACAAGGATGCCTTGCTTTTGAGCGGTCCAGAGGTGGTTAATAGCGAGGAAAGGCGCGACGAACTGATCCAGAGATATCCTGATGCTATTGCCATTGAAATGGAAGGCGAAGGTATGAATATAATGAAAAATAACGAATACATTTAGCTATTATTAAATCATTGTTTCAACTTCCACTGAACTACGATCCGCAAATCCCTCTTTTCTTCCCTGTTAGTTGTGCACGTCAATAATGTATTTTTGTAGCTTTCCGTGTCATAAATTTCTAATTTTGTAGTTTCCTTAGGTTTCATGTTCTCAAATAATTCGTTGTTTTCCTTTAAGAGTAACAAATGAATTATATCTAGCTAGAGATCATCTCTCACGACTCAAAATTTAAGGAATCATTCACATCTCGAAGACTAAAGTAAGTTCAGAATATAATTTTCCACTTCTTTGTGGAATAAGTGGCTTCATTTCATCGTTTGGGTTAAAGTGTCTCATTTTTATTTGTTTATTTTTCGATTTTTCTTTATCACGTGATTAGCCTTGGATCTGTTACTAGTTTTCTGTTCATTTTATCAGTGTTCTAGTTCGAACCACATAAAAACACACGACACTCGGCCACAAAGCTTAATCAAGGAATTCACATTCTATAACTTCTGAATAAAATAAATGTTCATTCTATAACTTTTATTTGTCGTTTCGAATCAAAGAGTTCACGTTTTTATTGCTACAGCAAGTTCCGAAATAAACTGCGTATGGAATCAATCTCTGTTTTAAGACACTGTGGGTTGGTTTTGCGAATATAACTCTACCTCGTCACCCACACGATAAAGGATGAAATGAAGAGGCAGTTAAACAGCTATTCACCGAAGTGACGATATTTACCGTCTTCAATCTCGACCCCAGAGCTCTTCTCTTGACCGAGGGAGAGAAGAGCTCTGGGGAACCCTGAAACAAAGTGTCATCTCATTGGTTTTCGTGAAGAACAATCAAAAGCGACTCTAATTGGTGCATTCATGTTAGCACGAGCAGTGAGCAGGTTCCGTAAGGTTCAAATAGCCAATTTTTGGCTGTAAGAACCCTACGGCGCATGTTCTCCTACACAGAGTTTCCCAGAGCCTTGGGTCGACCCGAGGCTCTGGTGACGAGAATGTACCGTCTTGGAAAGATTACAATATTTTCCGGCGCAATTCCCGCGGGAGTTGCGCGGAGGTGAATAGCAAAGGATATTTGGAGTTTGAGTAGCCAATCAGAGCGCTCCTTCGACGCTATCCACTGTTTTAGTATATACTAAATGTATATATGAAAAACATACCTTTGAACTGCTCATAGAAGCGTGATAAGATTTTTTGATTCTCGCAGCCAAACGTTGCTTAATAAGAAACGAATTAAAAAGGAAAGGCTAAAAAAAATTAGTCTTGAACGGGAAGTGAACTCAGTCTACCCATGGGGTTTTGCGAAAAGCAGGCCCGCTGCGCCCACGGCCCGCGACGGCACAGGGGCCCGGCGGCCCGAAGACCCAGCGACCCGCGGTCCAAGCACGGCCCGCGACGGCTCGGCGGCCTGGAGGCCCGGAGGCCCGGTGGCCCAGGCCTGATTTTTCACAGGTTTTTTTTGTCCAGCGGTAAATCCACGCGCATGCACAGATCTGCATCAGGTTTGGGCGTGCAAAATGGACGACGGTAAGTTTGAATTCATTTACCATTTTAATAATAATTTCAATCCTTTTCGATCCGGGTTTACCCCGGTGCAAAAACCTGTGAAACTTTTTCTTTGTTTTGTTAGCTCGTGGTAGGGTTAAGTTATTGTTTGATGGTTTTTTGCTCTTTTGTTTTCCTTTGTGTTACGTCATCTGTGAGTTTCACAGCTTTTTACACCGAGGATGAGCTTTCGATTCTTTCTTTCGTTGCATGTTGCTAAGTGAAAAACGTAGTCATTCTCTGTTTATTCGTCTGTTTACAGAACCCGATAGAGAGGAAGTCCATTCTCAAACCAAGTTATTTTCAAACCACAGTTTGAGATTGAAAATTTCATAAGCTAAATAATGACATATGTGAACTGCGAATTGTCACTGAGCTGCGTTTGTCAGTTTATCAGGCAAATACATTCTCACTTTGTAATCAGATGATCTTATGCGGTAATTCTGTGCAATGGCAGGCAACAGTTATGAAAGGCGGTCGATTTGCGTTTGCATGCTTTCTTTGTGTAACTCTAAAACTTAAAAAAAAGATTCGCAGTTCACATATCTCATTATTTATGATCTTTTCACTTTCAAAGTATGGTTTGAAAATAACTTACATCGTTCGATAATGAAAGTCCTCTATTGTGCTATCGGTTTCTGCAGGAACCCATGACCCGGAGCCTACAACTCTACTGTGTTCGTGTAACGGCGTTTTCACAAACCGATTTATTTTTAGATTGAATTTCCCGCGAATGAGACTCCCACAGGAGCCCGATGACCAATTACAAGAAATTAAGATGACGTCATAGGGTCACCGAACCGGAACTGCCTTTGTTTTTTGACCTAATTCGCGGGAAGGGCTAGTCTAAAAATAAACCTACTTGTGAAAACGTCGTTTTACAGACGCTGTATGGAAGTTGCACGCTCCAGATGGGCTCCTGGTTTCTGTAAAGAGACAAATGAACAGAGAATGAAAACGTTATTATCTCAACAACATGCAACAAACAGAAACAAGGATTCGAATGATTAAATGATAAACGAATTCAAACTCACCGTCGTCCATTTTGCGCGCCCAAACCCGATGCAGATCTGTGGATGCGCGTGGATTTCCCTCTGGACAAAAAAAAAACTGTGGAAAATCAGAACTGGGCCACCGGTTCGCCGGGCGTCCGGGCCGTCGCAGGCCGTTGGCTACAGGCCGCTGGGCCGTCGCGGGCCTTGGTCCGTTGGCCGCTGGGCCGCGGGCCTGCCTTTAGCTAAACCCCTACCCATGACCTGTGTGGGCAAGGATCTCATGGTTATACACATCAACCATAACTCTTAGAAAATGACCATTCTAAATCAGTTTCTAGAACCAAATATCGCTATAATAGCAATAAGATAAACGAAAGTTTAGACCTAATCACAGAAATGGGCACTTAGACTTAATCTGTAAAATGAGAGTTAAACCTAGGGGACTCGTGGTGGGTATATCCATGATATCTTTTCCCCTGTGTGCGACACTGGTGAAGATCTCTTCCAACTTGGTAACTACTTGGAGGTGATCATTAAGTTTTGTGAGTTCGTAATGAGCCCGAAAAGGATGTAGTTGTTTACATCATTTTTTTATGGACACTAAAATGAAAGTTTTTCTAATTCGCCTACATCTTTTTAAGGTCTGTACGCTGCAGCACATAAACTGAACGTGGAATGGGTTGTAATAAAAGGCGTCTCGGACTTCGCAGCAAACAAATCTTCAACAGATCTTTGGAGGCCGTTCGCTAGTGCAATGGCAGCTTCAATTACAGCTCATATTTTAAGCGACCCCTATGTCTTCCAAGATTGGCTTCACTGTGCATGATCCGCACTAAAAGCATTTAAGGTGGTTCAAACGAGTTTCAAATTTTTCAAGCAACGTTCTTATTATAGAAGGATTGGCATTACTACACTGTATCATGTATTAGCAATCTATGGTACCATATGAAACACGAATTATTGCTGAACAAGATGCGGTCGTTATTGTGACGTAATAAGTCACCGTGGCAACGGGGAAGCCCCGTAAAACACACTTATTTTGTCTTTAGTTATTCATATCTCAAAACGAACTCAGTAAACCCCTCTTTTTTATTGTTGGAAAGCGATCTGAAGGCCAAGATGAAACTTTCTGCTAATTTTAAAAAAGTTGTGTGCAGCGGATTCAGAGCCACCTTAAGTCTGTGATATTTTTAAGGTGGTTCTGATTCAGCTGCACAGATTTAAAAAAAAAAATCCAGAACGTTTCGTATTGGCCTTTTGATCACTTTTCAATAAAAAATGGGGTCACCGAGTTCGTTTTTGAGATATACGAACAACTAAAGAGAAAATATAGGGTTTTTTTGGCTGGGCTTTCCCGTTACCAAGGTAACTTACTACGTCACAATGAAAGAATCGGTGTTTCATATGGTACCATAAAATTGCTGTTCCATGTTGTAGCGTCAATCGTTCTAAAGAGAGTGTCTTTTTAAAGTGTTGAAAGTGGTTTGAGCCACCTTAAACTTAAACTTAAAATGATTGCACCTGACGGTTTATCAAGTGTATTACAATCGTATAAAGGGGTCATTTATTCATGGAACTACTCAGCTTGATTCGTTTTTTTCACTATTCTTAATAGTATTCTATAACTTCTGAATAAAATAAATGTTCATTCTATAACTTCTATTTGCCGTTTCGAATCAAAGAGTTCATGTTTTTATTGCTACAGCAAGTTCCAAAATAAACTGCGTATTGAATATAACGCGCTTTGGTTTTCCACTAACCGGAAAGTCGTTACAGATCGCCATCTTGGTGGTGCCTCCCAACATGGAGAACGGTGAGTGAATTACAATCAAGTCATTTACAAATGCAATCTGGCTGTGATCAACTCAATCCTTTGTCAGTTTTTTTTTGTCTGTCAGGTAACGACTCAGACGAGGAGCTTTCCGCTCAAAGCGTGTACGTTTCCTATGGCAGATTGCCAAGCTTTAAGCGTGGAAAGTCCTGAATCTCTTGTTTAAAACGCGTAGTGTCCCTCGCGGATTACTGCAAACACGAGTAAACAGTTTCTAAATTAAAACCAAAAACTTAAACGCTTTGAGAAAGCTCATTGTCTGAGTCACTACCTGATAGACCAAGGATTGAGTTAATCAAAGTCGGATTGCATTTGTAAATGACTTGATTGTAATTATTCACTCACTGTTCTCCATGTTAGGAGACACAACTAAGATGGCGATCTGTAAACGATGTACTGGTCAGTGGAAATCCAAAGCGCTTTTTATATTGTATCTTTTAATAATTTATTTTTTTGTTAGTCTTTATTATTTTGGGTGTTCCGTGATGTTCCCGTTTTCCGGGATGTTCCAATGTTCCAGGGTGTTCCGGTGTTCCTGATTTTAGCACATGTCGAAGTTTCTATTATCTCGTCGCTTCCGTTTTGCTTGTTGTTTGCTGGTTTTTTTTCGGCTAAATTTACCATATTTGTTTCTTTCTCCGAAAGGAAAACCTCTGTTACGAGACAATTCCATTTCCTGTTGAGCTTACGCTTTCGTTCCTTAGAAACGACGACTTACTGAAGACACAGTACTTCACTGTGATTGGCCAAACGATGACATGCTTCTCCGGCAAATTGCACTTACGGGAAAGAGTTTGGCCGTCACAGAGAAATATATGTTATTCATCAGCTGGGAGGTCCGTATTGGGATGGCAAATTGTGCCCAAGGTCTTGACAAGGTTAAAAAACCGGCTCTGCCAGCTTGGTAGAGGGAAACAATACTTCACTAAAAACTATATTATTTGGAATGAAAACATCCGTTAAATTTCAATGTTGCCTTCTTCAGTGCAAGTGTTACATGATATGCAAATCTGAATATAAATATGTGACTAACGTTAAGGAATACTAATACAACAAAGAAAACTGTATGAAGCTTGCAAATTGCATATAAGTTAAACTGAACAGAAGTTTCTGCCGAAACGTACAAATTCTGCAACATTGAAAATCGTTGTTTTATATTTAAAAGTTATTGCGCGTCTCTTACTCTCTAGATCTTTTGGAATGAAACTGAGATAATGTTACAAAGAATGTAATGTATACTAAATTGAAAACTACCGTAACGAGTCTAAATTAACCACTTCCAGATTTTCACGTAAAGGAAGCCTATTCCATGATTAACAAACTTTAAATGAAAGGAGTTGTGCATCCAGTCAGGAACTGTTTTAAAACGAGGCTGCGACAAGTGACCGTCCTTGCCTTTATATAGGGCGTTTAAGATCTACGACCGAAGAAAACGTCACTTCAAAATACAACTTTGCTTCATCATAAGTTTTTCGCGATTAATCAGTCTCGTTCAGGTCCTACAATATGGGCGAAGTATCCTAAAAATAAACTGGTACGAACGGTTTCAGAGTGGAAATAGAGAATGAAAGATTCTCTGTTGGATGCTTATGTTGTCGTCAAAACCTCAAATGTGGTGATTTCACGTCGTCGTCACGCAGAGGACCGCTAAGATACTTGCTAAAATCCGTGCTGCACGTGCAGCACGACTATTTATGCTCTTTTAACTAATGATATTATTGTTTTGTGGCGTTGTCGTTGTCGTAGTCGTAGCCGTCGTCGCTTCTTAAATTCCCTATTAGGGAGTTTAGAAACCACGACGGCTACGGAGACAAAAACGTCACTTCACAATATACGTTTGAGCTATTCTAAGTATTTCGTGATTATTCCATCTTGTTTGTATTATTCAATATGGGCGAAGTGTCCTAAAACTGGATT
>OX421447.1:5033907-5036407 GCA_949126865.1 Montipora capitata
TCCATAAAACCTCAAATTTGGCAATTTCACGTTAGGGAGTTTAAGCAAAGACGACGGCTACGGCTACGGCAGCTCCACGAAGCAAGAATATTATTGGTTAAAAAAGGAAAAATACACATGCTGCACGTGCAGCATGAATTTCCGTGCATTTCTCTGCCGTACTCCACAAAACAACAACGTGAAATCACCAAATTTTAGGTTTTGACGACAAAACGTGAGCATATAACCATGAAACAGTCATTTTCAGTTTTGATTTTAAAACCGGTCGTACCCATTCAGTTACAGGATAGTTCTCTTGTATTGTACAAGGTGAACAAGACGGAATATTCGCAAAATACTTACGATAGCGCCAAGTTATATTTTGGACTGACGTTTTCGTTGCTGTAGCCGTCGTCTTTGCTAAAACTCCCTAACAACAACGTGAAATCACCAAATTTTAGGTTTCGACGACAACGTGAGCATATAACAAGGAAATAGTGATTTCTGTTTTGACTTTAAAACCGTTCGTACCCATTCAGTTACAGGATAGTTCGCCTGTATTGTACAAGGTGAACAAGACGGAATAGTCGCGAAATACCTGTGATAGCGCTAAGTTATATTTTGTACTAACGTTTTCGTTGCCGTAGCCGTCGTCTTTGCTTAAACTCCCTGTTGTTTTTTTGCAGACGACGGCAAAGAAATAGACAAAAATGAAAAATGCACGTGCAGAGCGCGCAAAGCTATTGTTTTTTCCTACTAAATACGCAAATGTGTGACGTTCTCGTTGCCGTCGCCGTTGTCGTTGCTAAAGCTCCCTATTGGTCAGTTCAAGTTGTTTGGGAGTTTAAGGAAGGATAATGGCAAAGTCAACGAAAACGTCCCTCCTAAATAGAACTTAACGCTATCGCAATTATTTCGCGATTATTCCGTCTTGTTGACAATACGGGCAAACAATCCTGTAACTGGATGGATACGAACTGTTTTAAAGCAACAATAGAAAATGAATGGTTCATTTTCATATGCTCACGTTGTCGTCAAAACTTAAAATTTAGTGAGTTTTCGTTGTTGTGTTGTGAGGTATGGAAAAGAAATGCACGGAATATTTTTCCCTTTTTAACCAATAATATTCTTGCTTTGTGGCGTTATCGTTGCCGTAGACGTCGTCTTTGCTTAAACTCCCTGTTATTTTGACGAGTACGGGAGAGAAGCATCCAAAAATGCCTGCAGCATGTGCAGCCAACCTCGGCCCCAGGGCGTTCTCCTCTCTGCGATTTTTGAAATGGCGGCTCGTCTGGAGCCGCCATTTTGAAAATCGCAGAGGACAACGCCCTGGCGACGAGGTTGCATGTGCAGCACGACCATTTTTCCTCTTTTAACCAATAATGGCCGTGTTTTCACGATAGTCGTTGTCTCGCTTAACATTCATGAAAGTGGCTTGTTTGCAGACTTTGCTAAGCGACTTAAAAATTATACGTGTTTTCACGGGTAAGATTAAATGAGGAGAGAGAGCACGTGCCAATATAAATAACAGAAATAATAAAAATAGCACGGCTGTTGTATTTCCGATTTGAATAACCGCAAGCGACTCCTCATTGGCCGACAGTTATTGCACCTGGTTTGGTGGCTTAAATTTAATGAGAATTCTATTGAAATGCGCCAAACTGTTTTCACGGAATTTTCGGTTGTCACTCACTAATGGAAGGGCCTGTTTACACGGAGATAGGGTGACCCTTGTAGAAGGGGCACCCTCTTAGAAGGGTAACCCTTGCCTACTGTATTTTCCGGTTTGGTTTACATGAGAGGTAGGGTCACCCTAGGGGTAGGGTCACCCTATCTGCTTGGTAGGGTAACCCTCCTAGGAGGCCAACTTTTTGCCATGTAAACACTTGAGGTAGGGTCACCCTTCTAGAAGGGTCAACTTTTATGGGATCGGATTACTGTCAGATTGCCGCGAAAGTCTGTAATGGTTTAGTGCGCGTGTAAGACCGGGGAATGTTTTCGCCGTTCTGTGCTGGTCAAATCGAACAGAGTTCGGAACAGTCGGAGGACAACAGCGTCGACATTTCGCGAAAGATCTAGATGATGATGAACCAATTGTCGACGAGAGCACGAGGGAAAGCCGCTCGACTCGGAAAGATGTGGAAGAGGACTTGCCACGGGAAACATAAAAAATCCTAAGAAGTAGTCATGGACATCGGAAGCGGTGGAGATACTCCTGAAGTACATTACAGAATTCAAAACCAAGTGCGAGTTAAACGGCGTGGACTTCGCGGCCGATCTATCCACAATGTATGCGGAAATACGCCGATGAATGGTGGTGGATTTTCCCGAAGATTTTTTGCCCTGAAATTGTTCAGGAGCCGGGAAAAGAACTTAAGGATATGAACAGCGAGGAATATGAATTTTACCGAAAAGGGCTGGTTGTCTCCCTGGGCGCCAAATTCAATAATCGCAATAGCCCTAGGGACAAGACTTTGCATGTAAAGGGGGGCTATCTTTTGCCCCTTATACAAGGGTGACC
>OX421447.1:5043907-5046407 GCA_949126865.1 Montipora capitata
ACTTTTTTCTCAAGGAACCTAAGATAAGCCCTAAAGGCCTCGGCTATCTTAGGCCCAACTGCCACTACAAAATCAGCTTTAACACATAGGTCAACTTCGTCACTATGCTTTCTCTCTGCCTCTGCAATGGCATCATCAGGACAATTCTTATAGATTCCCAGCTCCTCTGGGTCGGTGTGGACAAACTGCACCCACTTGCAATTCTTAATATCGCGTATATATTGTGCGTGACGACCAAGAACAACCCCATGTCCGATTACAAAGTCAATGATTGGGAGGCTGTCGGGTGGTAACAAAAGTTCATTGCTTTTGTGGAAACCAGTCATTGGTTTTGCTTGAACTAGGGTCACCCTCTTCTTCAAAGCCGCAGCTGTTTCTTCATGGTCAAATCGAGGGCCCAAGACGAACACCTCTACCTGAGGGCTTTCAGCTAAGTGGATGGCTAATTCTCTGTTAAAAGTAGACAGTTCGCCATGCTTGGATTCCCACCCTGAGGCCAGTAAAACGACTTGAATCTTTGTGGTGGATGATGCCATACTTGGGCTTGAATTTATCTTAAATAAACATATTCACAATCAACAACTTGAAAGCGTGTAAGCTATGACAGGGAGAGAATTCTTCCAACATACACAGCTCATCCAGGCTCAATGTAAGGTGAGGTTTCTGCTTTTTGTATGGTTTGTTTCTTCCTTTGAGGGTGGTAACTCATTTTCCTGATTTGATGCGTTTTAAGTGACATTCTCAGCTTCTCAGGTTGCCTACAATAAATCCTGAATGGACCTCTCTAGCTTGTACGTTTTTGTTTCCCCATTTCAGACCACGTGATGTTCCTTTTGTGTTTTCATAAGTTATGCATACATATGCACGTGCCTAAGACGACATTTGAAAGAAACTGTTCCCTAGATTAACATCATGTGGTCTGAAATGGGAAAACAAAACGTACAAGCTAAAGAGGTCCATTCGTGGGCATGTTTGCTTTTCCTCAAACTGCGCTTGGGTCACCTGTGCAATATCACGCTACATTTATTTCCTTGTTGAGATACCTCAAATGAGAAACTGTTTTAAATCTATCATCGGGTTAGAAATTTGCCTTGAACTTCACTTTCAAAGCCACGGTGATACTTCGGAAAGCAAGAACGACGAAAGGACGTTCATGGCATGCTCAGTGTTCACGAATTGCAACATAGGCAGCCCAAGTTAGCGTCACTAGAGGGCGTGTAATAATTGGCATATTGTAAAACACGGACTGGATTGGATTTGTAAAACACGGACTGGATTTGTAAAACATGGATTTGTAAAACATGGATTTGTAAAACACGGATTTGTAAAACGCCGATTTGTAAAACACGGATTTGTAAAACACGGATTTGTAAAAGGTGGTCTATCATTTTTTGTAAAAAATGACTGTTTGACTGTTTATTTGTTTATTTCTGTCTGTCCCTTTTTAATCTTAATTCTTTTACTTTATATTATTTTCATTTTATGTTACCGCTTCACATTCAAATAATTTCTCTAAAAGATTGTTTGATTTTGAGTAATATTAGCATTTGGAAATTTTTACGAATAATCGAGAAATACGAGAAGCACTCGCTTACAGCGAGTAAGTATTCCCGGCATTTTCGGCATTCCCTCGTGTTCAAAAACAAAATTCCGCGTACTTATATTTAACTTTACAATGCATTCGGCGCGCCTTATTTTTAAAATTATCAACATCTCAATACACAGGAGCTGGTCAAGACCGATTTTCCGCCGATTCAAAGCGACGCTTCGAGAAGGAAGCCGGTATCCTCCATAGTGTCAAAGGCCACAGAAATTTCTCCGGGTTCCTGAGGTTTTGTCACGAGCCCTATGCCATAATGATGGAGTATTCGTGCTTCGACTTCGGTCATTTTGGCGTAGAAAAAAGGGTGACCACACTTCAAGATTTCGTGCATTTGGTAGACGCTGAATTTGACTTTTCCTCGTCAGCCGATGTGTTATTGGTGTGCACAATAGACGTGGTCACTGGGCTAGATTTTCTACACAGAAACGGCATTGCCCACAGAGACCTAAAACCAGGCAATACTTTGGTTTGCAACCAACACTACGACAAAGATGACCTTGAAACATCGTATGCTAAATGCCCTATTGTTTTTAAACTCGCAGACTTCGGTCTTAGCAGGTCACTGAAGTCGAAGTCGAAGCGTCGCTTTGAATCGGACGATTCACCTTTTAATTTCTTGACACAAACGTGACGCTGCATCTTTCCTAATGTACAGTCAGCCAAATAGACGGTCCCAAATGTCCCGCTTCCAAGCTCTTCTCTAATTTTACAGAGTTCCAAGAGACCTCTGGAAACTCAAATCCACGTCGCCGTTTTCTGGTCAGAGATGGAAGTTTAAAAGAAGCCGCCATCTCCTTCCTCGCACAATAACCTATCTTCTCCCGCGCAAATTTAAAAGATACAAATTTATTTTCTACAGAGGTCTACAATGCATTTTTAAAATTACGGTCTTTTGGC
>OX421447.1:5051407-5053907 GCA_949126865.1 Montipora capitata
ACACCAAGACACGTAACTTTTTCTCACTTTCCTTACTCTGTACTGTGTCGGAAAACTCACTTGAAAGTCCTGGGGTAAAGAATGTCACTTTTTTCTCAAAGAACCTAAGATAAGATTTATTTAAAGATAAATTTAAGATTTATGTAAAGTGTGTAACTGGTGCCGCTTCAGAAACTATTTACTGCTAAATCCTGATAAATCCAAACTTATGGTGTTTGGTACCAGAAAAATTCTACCCAAGCTTCAAGATATCACCCTATCTTTATTAGGGAAGGACTTATCACCTAGTGAAACTGCAAAGGACCTGGGAGTGTTATTGGACCCTCATTTATCGTACAACAATCACATTATTAAGACCGTTTCGTCATGCATGTCTTCTCTCGGGCAGATTAACCGCGTCAAACATGCATTCGACAGAAAGACCCTTTTGATAGTTATTAATGCCTTAGTTTTTAGCAAATTGTTTTATTGCATCCACTCGCAATTTTTAATATCACGTGTATATTGTGCGTGACGACCAAGAACAACCCCATGTCCGATTACAAAGTCAATTTGGAGGCTATCGGATGGTAACAAAAGTTCATTGGTTTTGTGGAAACCAGTCATTGGTTTTGCTTGAACTAGGGTCAAACTCTTCTTCAAAGCCGCAGCTATTTCTCGATCGTCAAATTCGAGGGTCCAAGACGAACACCTTTACTTGAGGGCTTTCAGCTAAGTGGATGGAAAATTCTTTGTTAAAAGTAGACAGTTCGCCATACTTGGATCCCCACCCTGAGCCCAGTCGAACGACTTTATTTCTTGTGGTGGATGATGCCATACTTGGGCTTAAATTTATCTTAAATAAACATATTCACAATCAACAAAGCGTGTAAGCTAAGACACATTTCAGTAATAGCCTGCGAAATTGGACACAGCAGTAACATCTACTGCATTTTCTGCACAAGCAGCCACAGAAATATATAAACTTTTCTGAGGCTTTATCTCTTGAGTATCAAAGAAAAACTAGAATGTTTTAAAGAGATAGCGAATGTAAACATAATTTTTGCCAAACTATTTAAAAATTGAAAACCAGGTGTAGTGTCAGTAAAAAATTAAAAGAGAATTAAAGCGGAAAATTCTGGTGCCACAACTTTAAGACCCTAAATCTTGACTTTAACTGAAATTATTTGCTTTTACTAAATATAAGAAGTCCCTAAACTGTGCAAGGACCGTACAGACTTCCAAAACTCAAAGCTGCGTCGATGACATTAGTTTATGCATCTTTTGAAATAAAGCCTGACTCAAAGAGAAGTAATTACTACTTGCTCGATCAGTAGCTTTTTGCAGGTGGAACTTTGTTACAAACTATGCCATGATAAAGATTAAAATCATCCCGAAAACAGTCCAGGCGAAAGTTTCAGACTCAAGGTTTGACGCTTTTCCCGAGAGAAATCATTACACAGATCTTCGTCAACCAAGTGACATTTTCTAATGTTTTCGTTTGGTGACAATGATATACGTTAAAACTTTTTAGTCTAGAAATAATTACGATAAAAATCGTGTGATCGATCCTTTGTTCTGCACAAAGATTTGACATGTCACTTGTTAGCTTAAATAATTCCGTTTTCACCCTCGAGCTCTGTTGTCAAACATTACCAATGTTATATATACTCTCCACATCTATTCAGAGTGTCACGGTGGAGAGTAAATTAGGAAAATTTGTACGATACTTTCGAAGAAAGGTACTGAGCAAAATGACAACAAAAAACATATGACTACGCTCAAAGCTGATGAAACTTTCATGCAGTTTGTAAGCTTTTCCTACAAATAAAACAGATCTAATAGACTTCGAACTCTAGATCTCTGGGAATTATCCATGCACAGCTAAAAGTCGGGATTCTACAGTTGAAAGATTTAGATATTGTAGATGTTGTAACCCTCAGAAACGGTACGAATCATTAGAAAAATGCTGGGCAAGAAATACTTTAGGAAAGTTTATAGTCAGTAATTATTGAAGTTTGCAGAATGCAAACGTTCCCAAAAAAGGCAAATTGAAATTGAAACTGGTGGACAGTGAGTTCACAGTAGACCACAGTGGCAGCGCAGAAAATATATTAAAATTCAGCCCGAAACAAAAAGCACCATCTCGAAGCTCTGGTTCAGGAGACAAGTCGCCACTGTTACATGTTGCTTTCATTTGGTTTGTTTCAAAATTAATGAGTGACTCAACAATACTGGCGTGATCACAGAGCAATTCATATTCGTATACCGATTGTTATAGTTTCTACGAAAAATAGATAAAGCTGTACAGTAGTGGGTCTACAAATCAGAGTATGAACTGCATATTGGTTAATCTTTGGATTACTCTTCTCTGGAGTTTTTGAAGAGATCATCGAAGTTACTATTGGTGAATTTCATAAACTTGGAATCAAAAGCTCCCAATCAAATCAAAACCGGTGGAAACTTGTGGAGTTGGAACACTGTTCACACGCCAAACAAGGGCCTGAAATAGATGTGAGGT
>OX421447.1:5058907-5081407 GCA_949126865.1 Montipora capitata
CTTTAGTAACTAAATATTAAACATATTGAGACCTGTTTTTAATCACTGCTTTCACTAAAAGGTATGGATCTTCAGGTTCTAAACCCGAATCTTGCTCACCAGTAGTTCTGTTTGAGCAGTTCAACTCCTACTGGCATAGAATCTCCATTCCTCCGCACAGCTGCTTACAATGTCGTCTACGACCGATCACCTCAACAACCAGACTATTCGGGAGAACTCACGAGGCAAATGGCCGAGCGTTTCGTTGCCCCTCACTAATTTCACGGCGTGTTTGTCAATGGGGTTGTTAAACTCTCGTTTAGCAACAAGTTTTCTCCGATCTGTGGCTTCCATACGTCTTGATAAACATGATATCCACGCACAGCTGATGTGAAAGAGAACGTTCCATTTCCATATACCTGCGTAGTTACCAAGCAAACGATTCGCATCGCTTTTTGCGTGCAAATTATATCGTTTTCATTTCAATTCATTGGTGGGCTTTAGCAATGAAGACAACTGGGGACAACAGGGAGATTGATTAAAAAGAAGCTTTTAAAATGTATTTTCAGAGTTGGTTAACCTATTAATGTCGCTGCAAATTACACAACATTAGATGGAGTTCTTATGTTTTTCAAAATCATGCTCGAAAGTTGGGGGTGCGGCTTATACACATTCAGTTTGGTTCGTCTTCCAAGACGCACTAAACTGGAAAGTTCGTCCAGATGCATCATGCGTCCCGTGCCCGTCTTTATACTAGACGAATTTAACAGAAGCAGAAAAAATGTTTGCCTACGTCCCACAATCACGGTCATAAGTCGTTGGAATACCCACCCCCTTTCCCCCGTTCAATGTTGGATAGCGCAATGCACTCAAACTAACCGTTCAGTACGTTTTAGTTTCTAAGCAACATTGAGAGGTGTCCGTCGGTGTACCAACATTGTGTCACTGATTGTAGACGCATTAAGCGTCTCTGGTATAAAAACGGCCAATCACTAACCACGTGAATCAAAGGTCGAACGTTCAGACAAAAAACGATTCAAGAGGTCGTTACGTCAAGTTGTTTGGTAGTCTCCTTCGCAGCCGTTATCAGGTCGTCACGCAACGTTGCGTGACGACCTGATAACGTCTGCGAAGGAGACTAGACTTTCACTGGATAACGATACAGTGACTGTCAAACACTAAACACGAAGTCTCCGACACACTCCCCCATGCAGCATTGGGTGCAAGGGTGCATCCATTTAGGAGACTGAAACGATTCTAAACTAAAATGCAGTTTCTCTTCATGAGCGTGAGCTTCTTTCTCTTTTCGGCGATCATCTAGCCATGTTGTCACCTTTTCGACCTCGCTGTCTGCCTTTTCCAGTTTTGTGTCGAGTCGGGCGTTCCATTCTTGTAAGGCTGTGATCTCTTCTTTCGCTGCTAATTTCGAATTAAGAATCTGTACATGGTGTGCATTCATGTCAGTGCTATTCTATTTCAAACGATTAATAGCAATAAAAAGGCATTAGTTTGTCGGAAACAGGATAATTGGTATTGATTACGCTAATGTTTATGTAACGATAGTGACATATCCGCCCGGAAATCGAGCTTCACGTCACGATCTGTCTGCTTCGATGATTAAGTAGGTTTATCTTTTGTCCGAAAGATCTTATAGCCAATCAGCTTACGTTTGATCAATGTGTGTTCATAAGATAAGAGAACAATAGGTTGTAGTCTAGTCAGTCAGAGACAAAACCTTGTGGTGTACGCGATCGAAAAATTAAAAAGGAATCGAGAAAAAAGCGACTGTTTGGGCTCCTTACTTATTCCCCACAAGTTATTAAATAAAGCGACAATCACAATCAATGTAGCGAAAAGACAATGTAGAACTAAACTAATGTCGTTACATTTTTATCCTGACAGTGATTTCATCATATGAAGCTCAATAATGGCAAGTCAATTGGATACTGAACAAGCTTAAAAGCGACGAGTAATGGACTTCGACAACAATCTGTCTCCCGTCGAGCCGTCTTTTACCAAGTGTGCTGTTAAGTAGAACACTGAAGATTCGTAGGGCAGCGATAATAGTGAATTCAAAGACTATACCAGGTGGATTGGATGGAATTTCAAGCGTTAAAATCGCTGAAAAGGTAAAATTATTTTCGGAGCGATGCAATTGCGTGTCTTAAACAGATTTTCCTTTGATCTCACATAATTGTGTTTCCCTCGAAATATTCGCTTGTTTTCGCTTTCGCTCGAATATATTTACCCTTATTACATGTCCAGTGAACAGTTTTATCCTCTGGGATGCATTTTCCGTCGAAAAATCGGTTATTTGGGTGGTTTTTGGCAAACAGAGGTTAATTATTCGTAATGCGATCGCTTCCGTTGCCGTTCGCAACGGGTCGCAAATTTGACACTTTTATCGCATTATCACATTACGCGTTGATCGCTAATCCGATTATTCCTAAAAATCTAAAAATATTCGTGCCTCATCAGTTTTCGGTCGAATTTATGTCCAAGAAAGCAGATAAATTGCAGAAAATTTTAGTTTTGCATCCAAAAATTCGTAATCAACGCTAAAATGACCAAATTTTGCCTGGAAAACATATTTTACTGTTATTTTTCTTAAATTTTTTCGTTCAACTTTCGCTTTCATAAAATGTTTCAGTTGTCTGTAAATAAGTTATACGCTGTTGGAAATATGTTTTTTAAGTACCTTTTGCTTTGTTTTTGCAAGCCGGTAATCGGCCCGTGGGCATTACGGGAGAATAATGCCCAACAATTCAGTCACAATTAGGCAATCAGAGCGCGCGTTATATCGGCTACAAACACAAGCCATATAATAAATGGTCTTAATGACCCCCCAACTTGAAAAAATTTGCCAACCCAGTGAACCCTCACGGAGGGTCTAGTTTACTTTAATTTTGTATCGGCGTTGGTGGGTTGGAGATAGAGCTGTAAACATCCGGTCAGCAGTCTGTCCCCACTCATTTCCGTCCCGCGAATAATTTTCTCGGCTTTTCAACGACATATTACTTTAGCCAAATACTTTATTCGGGATGGTCATAGGCATACGTTTACTTGGCATGGTGAACGTAGTACATTCATGTAACTCGCTGGATAAACTTCATTTCGCAAGAGACTGTCTCGAGCTTTCATTCACAAATTCATCATTACCTATGGTTTTACTTTTCTTGAGTTGATGTTGGATGGAAGAGAATGTTAATTTGACTTGGCAGCAAGGGAAATCCATCGATTTGGTCATGAAAAAGGGAGCGAAGACGCCACAGCTAAAGTGTTAAAAATTGCCAGGAATTACGCAATATGTTTAACGTTAATTTTTATTTCATCATAGCCGCCAATTTAAAACCTCAACAGTCATATTCAGCTTACAGACAAGATAATAATAAATACTTTGAGAGTTTGACGGCTTGCTTTAGAACATTTTGAGAGCGAAAATTTTAAGTGTAAAAATGACTTAATTTGGAATTTTTTACAATTTCCATCAAAATTCGCTTATCACGTGTTGCCAAAATGGCCGTTTTTATACTAGAGACGCATAATCCGTCCAAACGGATTATGCGTCTCTCATGTTATCCGTCTAGTGTAAAAACGGGACGAACTACATGAGACGCATAATTCGTCTGGGACGAACCTGGGCAAACATTTCTTCTGCGTCTGTTAAATCCGTCTAGTATAAAGACGGGCACAAGACGCATAATTCGTCTGGAAGAACTATCCAGTTTAGTGCGTCTTCGAAGACGCACTAAAATAGATTCTTCGTCCAGGCGCATAATGCGTCTTGTGCCCGTCTTTATACTAGACGAATTTAAAAGACGCAGAAAAAATGTTTGCCCAAGTTCGTCCCAGACGAATTATGCGTCTCTAATATAAAAACGGCCAATATGACTTTCCCCAAGTTAGTTTCTAATATTTAAGAACTACAATAACCGCATAATCTCTGTTGCAAATTCAGTTACGGAAAAAAGAGTACTTTGGGAGAAAATGCGAAAAATGATGGGCTCGTTTTTACCGTTTTCCGAAATGACCGACACCTAACATAATAAAGCCAACATTTTTTCCTTATTCATAAAAGTCAAAGCAGTTTTGAACCCTCCTTTAGTAATTGGAGGCATAGGTCTCCTCTCTGGTGGAATTTCATTACAACTGACTCACATCTATGCGCGAGGTTGACACATATTATGTTGCCCATTTTGAGGGTCAAAACATGGGCTTGTGGCTGTCATGATTAATGGCGGTTATCATGGCAACGGTAACCAAATATGGTTGTTTTTGTTCATCCTCCCAGGTAACATATCTCCACACAAAAAATGGGGAGTGTAAGATTGCCATTTCCAGCTTCGCTTGACTTTCTCAGAGACCTGCTCTTAATTCTTGGGTGGACCCAAATTAGATGGGTCCAACTTAATTGATTCAAACGTCGATCTTTTCATGCACTTGATTAAATGAATTCGGTTCGTTACATTTGAGCAGCTCAGTCAAAATGATTTTTAGTAGAGGGGGACATTGGGGTTTACGGTATTGCGGTATTGAGCTTTTTTTCATACGGTATTTCGGTAATTTAAATTTTTACGTGCGGTATCGAGGTATCATCTAGCCCGGCGGTATGCGGTGTTTCATCATTTTGGCTGACGGTGATTCGGTAAAAGAAGGTCCTTCACGGTATCCGCATACTACTTTGACAATGTTATAACGAAATTCATTATCAATAATAGGACAGACGCATGAAACACTGACATCAATTTGTTTTTTACAATAGCAAAAAGGCAGAGGGGTCAAAATTAAGTCAAAACTCGAGAAGAACGCGAGACAAAAATGCAAGAAACTTCAATCTGACGCGAGCAATATCGCGTCATTATCGCATAAATTATAAATTCATGTCTGTCCGCTTATTGACAATAAACATTAGCCAATGAGCACGCTAGAATTTTGCAGTTATTGTAAAAAATGGTTTTGCGTACGCTGACTTTGTCGAGGGTGGCCAGTAAAGGTCGTAAAGGTGGGTTAACGGAAAATAAATCGGTCACTACGGGTGCTGTAATAGCCAAAAGCCACACTTACTCACTAAGGGCTCCAAACGCACAAATTGCGAACCAAGGGCTACAAACGCAAAAAACTACGAACAGTAGGGGTCAAAACGCACGAATTCTATAGGGGTAAAAACGCACATTTTTCCACTAAACTTTTAGACCTCCTTAAACGCACATAAATGGCTTAAAGAGAAAATAATAATATAGAGTATAAATGAGAAAAAATATCTCAACTAATAATATGAAGGAAAAATTAGTATACGAAAAAATCAGAGTTTCACTCAATAGATATAGAAGACAAGAAATGAGAATGGCAGGTTTTCATATAAAAAAGAATGTACCATTTGCCAGACTGTTCAAACAACGTATTGATCAAATCCCAGGAAGACGTATTCGTGTTTCTATCTCAGTGTTTATTACTATCAAGGATTTACAAAGAAATGAAACTGCTCAAATAACGTATGGACCTTTTCAAAAGGATATACCACATTTGGACCTACAAGATATGTATAAATTTTTCATGTACACATTATTGACCAGTAGTTTCACTTTGTTGTCAGCAGAAGTAATCACAGAAATAGGTGGCAGAGTTATAACACATGAACCACAATTTTTTGCACAACATTTTATGGCTGGTTTGAAATTGGAGTCATATCTATTAAGCAATCAAAGAAAACCGAAATCATATGGTTCTGACAGTTGTGTTATAGACTTTGTTTGGGATCAAGTTCGAGATAAAAGGGGATTTAAAACATACAATTACAAAAAATTGAAAACAGAAATCTTCAAATATTGTGCTGATCCACCAAGAATGACAACAAAAGAATTAATAGATTGGGCAAAGCATTGTCATTCTAATGTTTCAATTCATGCTTATGACAGCACATACAGAAAATTTAAATCACATATTGGAAAGCCTTGTAATGTTTTACTTGTTTACATTGTCAAAGACCATCATTGTTATCCTATCACAGAAGAAAGATTGAAACTTACAGCTGCCAAAGCAAACCAAGGAGGCAGTGACAATTTGTTAAAATACATGACTGAAATGAAATGGTCTAGAAATCATGAATTTGTACACAAACTGGATAAATTTGACGACATATATGAATTAGACAAAAAAGACAACATTATTGTTTTGCCCGAAGATGTCAAAATGATGCAAGCCATTGATGCATACATACATTCTACCTGTTATTATGTTGAATACATGCATTGGAACAATAATGGGATATTAGATGGTTTTATAGATCATAAAAATAACATGTATCTCTTGAATGACGAATACGACACAAGGAAATCTATTTGTGACAAACTATACGATTTGTATAAAACTCATGACTTCAAATGGGTAAATCAGACTTACACCAGTTTAGCTTCAGCATTGTTCAAACAAACCTGTGGTTACTTGCCATCATCAACATACAATGTACAAACTCGTGAAATGCTAGACGATTATTATCCAAGGGCTCTTCAATGGTGCACAACCGAAGACATTCCAGATGATATAGTTAGCATTGATATATCCAAATCATATCCAAATGTATTGCTCAACAACAAAACCCCAATTCCGGTTTATAGCATACATGACGTAGTAGAACCATATACTTGCAGAAGTGATCTCAGAAAATCTGGCGAATTTTACATTGAAGAAACAATTTTATACAATTATGGCGCACCTTTGAAAATTGAAGCTGGTTTTTACAGCGGTGATTTGATTTCTTATTTGGTTGAAGAATTAACAATGTCAGAGAAGCAAATCAAATACAAAATTGTTTCAAGAAAAGCTCTCAAGCCAGACACTTTCAAGCCATTTTTAAAACATGTATTCGAAACATTTCCCGAAAACGAAGCTAAGCGTCTGGCAAATAGTTTTATCGGTGAACTGGGAAGAAAATACAACAAGACAAATACAGGGTTCACATGCACAGAATACGATACAGCAATGGCTTGTTGGACCCAGGGAATCAAAGATGGGCGCAATATCATAATCGACAGCTACAACGAAATCTACTTGATCAAGGAGCAAAAATGTGAACGGATATTTATAGACAACACAAGTGTCAACAGATTTGTTGTTTCTCAAGCAATATTAAAATGTTTACAGTTGATCAGGAAATGCTTTGGTAAAAAAAGTGCATTATACGCTTACAACACAGACGGTATATTTATCACCAATCCAAGGTGCATATTAGAAAACAAAAAAGACGTCAAATTTGACATTAAAAATATTGGTCAAGCATATATCACAGATACACCATGCATCTATTTTGAACGCCATTACAGAGAAAATATGGATTATGAAAGTTATCAAGCAAAAAAGGGTGAAGGTTGCATATATAACGGGCAAGCTGGTTCTGGCAAAACAACAAAATTGTGCAAATTGGTGATGAAAACTGACAAGCCCTTGGTGTTGAGTTTCACAAATAAAGCCGTACAGAATGTCAAAGACAGATTGAAAAAAATGGATGGCAACCCAAATGTCTGTTATACATTCGATTCTTATTTTTGCGAATGGAACGGTTCATCATCTGAAACAAATCTCAAAAGCTTGGAAGACAAAACCATTTTCATCGACGAATTTTCAATGGTGCCAAACAAATGGATTACATTGATTTACAAAGCTTTTACAATATATGGCACAAAAGTCTACATGTTTGGTGATCCAAATCAATGTTCACCCGTTGAAGCTGGAAGTCAAATAAGTTACAACTATCTCAAATCAGCATCCGTCAGGCAAATGTGTCCAAAAAATGTCACTTTGAAATATATTGAAGATTCAAGCCGTTATGACAAAAAAACACATACTGTGCTTGACAGCTTTCTAAAAAATGGCAAACTAGTTAAAAACTTCACACCAATCAATAAAGAATTATTCAAAAATATATGTTATCTCAACAAAACCAGAATCGAAGTCAATAAACGATGCTGTGATAAGTTTGCGGAAGACAAAGAATATGAAGAAGTTGTGTTCAAATACAATGACAAGAAGGAAGAGTACAAAGTATGTGTTGGAATGCCTGTAATTGCGACAGAGAATATGAAAGATCGTGAAATATTTAACACAATGGAGTTTTTGGTAGAAAGTATTTCAGAAGATTCAATCGAGATTGATGGACAGGATTTTGACTACAAAACATTTTCTCAGTCTTTCATACCAAGTTTTTGTGTCACTGTCCATAAATGCCAAGGAGCTGATATTAAAGAACCTTACAACATCTATGATGTCGAAAAAATGGACAAAAAACTATTATACACAGCTTTGTCAAGAACCACCAAATTCAATTACATACATCTTGACAACAAAAAATTAAACAACCAATATAAAATACGTAAAATGCCACCTTTGGAATTGACCAATGCTAAATTTAACAGCCTGTATTCAGAAGGCAAAATATACAAGATCCTTATTGATGATAAGATTTATGTTGGATCGACATGCGAAGACCTCGCAACACGATTAAGTCGTCACCTGAAAGATCCAAAAAGCCAAATATATAAACACAGAAAGAAAAAGCCACAAATCGAACTAATTGTCAAAGCACCAACAAATGACAAAAAAAGTCTGGAAAAAATAGAAAATGCTTACATTGAAGATTATGCAGTCAAATATGGTGTTTTGTTACTCAATGTTAAAGCCAACCCATTAAAACCAAAAAAGGTACAATTCAAAGTAGAAATAGAAAAACAAAGTCAGTTGGAAGAAAGAATAGCCAAATTAGACGACAAAATAAAAATTAAGAACAATGAAAACGACAAGTTTTTCTACTTTGACAATATAATCTTGGGCAAACGATACAAGACAATGGCAAGTTATGTCAGCAATGACAAAGAAGCTGCTCTTGAACAGATCAGTGATAAAAAACGTAAATTGATTGAAGAATTGACAGTAGAATTTAATTAAAACCAACCTGTTTCGATTGATTTTAACTGTAAAAATGGCAAATTATTTAGCGAGCAGTTTGTGTTTCATAGTCTTCAGATGTTGGTGTTTACCTCTCATGGCATAATTCTTTCCATTATTACATGTCGGGCAATACCATTCGGTTTCGCGGCCATATTTGTTTTTATGTTGTTGTATTTCTTCAGCAGTATAAATCTTCTTGCGACCTCTTTTATTGGTCTCCATATTATAGTATAGATAATTAATGTTTAAATCTTTTCAAAAACTCTTCTCTTGCTGTTTCTTCTGAATCTGACAATGATTCAACCTCATCTTCAGATTCATCAGGTTTATACTTGCTGTAAGATTGTGCTATGTCTTGCAACATGTTGTCATCAATGTCAATAGGCCGCATCACATAACTGTTTATTCCATCTGTTATTTTAACCATGAATGTTCTGTCTGATTCAATCAATTTCAGTTTTACTGGCGGATAAATCACAGACAAAACATTTGAATCAATTAATTCTTCTAAAAAATCTTTCAATTCAGGATCACTAATAACACAATTCAAGAATGCTTCAAACTTTTTTTCTGGGTTCATATAATAGAACAACATTTTATTTTTTATATATTTTGCATCAATTTCAATGGCGCCAAAAAATGGCGATGTCTCTCAAAAAAACAAAACAGAAAATCCATTTTTTTATCAATATTGTTAAACATTTTACTTATTTCATTCTTTGGTCCTCCTGTTTCCAATGCTTTCAGCAATAATGGCAATCCTTTTGTACGAACATAATGCATGTATCCAGCATTTTCAACAATTACATCACAAATTATTTCTGTAACAATGTCTCTGACCATCATAGTATCGACTATATTACTTCCTTTGAAGCTCATCTATATCTATTGTGTTTTTTAGTTTTTATATGCGCAAATTTACTCTGTTTCATCACAAACTTATGACAATCAACACAGTACCATCTGTTGGGTAAATCTGTGGTTGGTTCTTCAGCTTCTTCTTCTGGTTCATAATTGAGCAAATAATTGTAATACAATAATAGTATTCCCTCTTTTTTGTTTCTTGCTTCAATGCACCAAGGATAAAGTCTGTCGATTCTTTTCTTTTTAATATACAAATTAAACCGATCAGCCATTGCACCGTAGTCAACCTTATATCCTGGAAAGCATAGCCGCATTTTATTCTCAACCTTATTCATGTCTTCTAAAAATGAATGCCAGATAATCAACTTATACTTTTGTGAATCATTCATATTATATATTTATACTTCTTCTTCAAGTATTTCATCTTCAGACATTTCTTGTGATGTTTCGTATTCAGATATTTCTTCTTGCGATGGTACCCAGTCAGAATCCGACAGATGGGAATCCTGATCGCTCTCATAATAGAAACCAAACTTTTCTTCATTTTCAAACTTGTCCATATATATTATGAGTATATATTATTTTTTATATCTTTTTGGTGCGTTTACCACAATTCATATGTTTTCAATGTCTTTCAATGGTACCCAACTATTGAAATCATCACTGTATCCCTTCCATTTTACCAAAGCTTGTTTCTTCTTATAGTCCCTCCGGATTACTTTATCAATACGAAAAATATCCTGCTTTGCTTTTAATAATTCAGGTTCATAAAAACTGCCTTGTATTTCTTCACCTCTCAGATCTTTTAGTTTGTATGTTATTGGATTAGTGTATTGGATTTTATCAACTGTAAATACTTCTTCTGTCCAATTTGGTGTGTAACCCTTGTCAAACACATTTCGTTTATACTTGGATATTCGAACCTTATCACCTGTTTTGAATTTAGGTTTCTGTTTCAATGTTTCTGTATCACCATATAGATTGAAGTAAACGGTTCCTTCATTGCTCTTTTTGCTAGCTTCAGTAGGTGTCATCTTTATGCTTGAATGTTTGGTATTATTATACCGTTTCAATATTTTTGGTAGCATATCGAGATACATTGTATTACCTTGAACAGTGAACTGTTTCCACATTTTGGATTTAATTGTTCTATTCCACCTTTCAACCACTGAGGATTTCTCCTCATTTTCAGTGGAATACATATGTATCCCATTTTTCTCCAACAAGTCTTTCAAATGTTTGTTATAGAACTCCTTTCCCTTATCAACCCATAAATACTGTGGTTTTCTACCTTCCTTGAATATTGTTTTAAATGCTTCAGTGACAGATTCGCCTTTCTTATCCTTCAATGGGACAATCCAACCGTATTTGCTGAAAACATCAATAACCATAAGAAGATACCGATAACCTTTATTCCATTTGCTAAACTGCTGCATTTCAACTAGATCACTTGCCCATATTTCGTCGATATGATTTACGATTACACGCCGCCGAGTAAAGTTGCGTCTTATGGATGCATGTAATTCATCTGCTAATTTTTCTTGCCAGTTTTCTTTACCCGACGGCTTTTTCCGTTTTTTGGAACTCCGAGACCTAGTTTCTGCTTTGTATTGATAACATTTCTTGCCAACCAATGCCCCCATTGTCTTTCATTATACGGTACGTTGTCTAAAGCTTGAACCATTTTCCTATCTGCTTTGTTTTTACATTTTCTATCATCCTTGCAGACGGAATAATCGACATCATGCTGCATTGCGATCGCATCAGTTTTTCCAGTGGGCATATCATATATTTCCAATATTTGACCAGTTTTTGGGTCATACTTCAGTTGATTTTCCAAATCATTGTAAGGTCCTGTGTAATGATGCCCAGGAAGCGTCCATCCGCCTTTTGGTTTCGGCAATTTGCCAATAGCTTTGTGAATGTCAAGAGCACCACCGTCTAGATCTTTTCTGTTTGTTGTGTATTTTTTATTCGGTCTTATTTTCGTTGACAATTGATCGAGAGCTTCTGATCCAACTTTATGAAGTAGGGGGTTTGCTTTATTCAGAGCATAATTGATTGCTCTTTGTTGTAACTTTGGATCTCTCATTAATTCGGAACCATAATATCTACCCATTTCAACTGCTTTTTTGCCAAGATAAGGTACTCCTTTAGTTAGGAACAATTCAGTTCCTGTATTAGCAATATCACTGAGTAAGCCCGCTCCCAACGGGCTGTTTAGTTTCCCTGTTTTTTAACGAATCGAGTTTTAGTGATGCCGCATTCAGCACAAGTGCAAAAGAACATTAGTCTGCCATTTTTAGTTGTTTTGTAACCTGAAGGTTCAACACATTCAGTCACTTTCTTTTGTTTAACACAATATGATTTCATAATATATATAAGTTAGATATTTCTGAAATAATGTTCGATGAATCTCTCATTTTTTATTGTATCATTTATGTTGAACACTTGTAATAAATCATAATACGAATTACCCTTATTCATTTCATTTAGAAAGTATAAACAGAAATACCCACAAGTTGTTGTTTGTATGTTTTGTATCTGATTGTTTTGGTGCAATAGAGTCAGATTTTTCTTTTTGGCATGATTTACAATCTCTTGAAACGGAGGCATACCAAAACTATCAAAATAATTGATTAGATTATCCTTGACATAAGTGGCTACCCAGTGAGATCCTGACATATAAGCTGGTTCAAGATTGTAGATGAATAACGCCTGTTTATGGTTATGCGGGACATTTTCATTCCTTGACAGAACATCATTGATTGGTATATTCAAATATTTACACCATTTCATTAGATCATGGTTACTCAAAGGGGTGTTTTTGTGAAATTTTGGTTTTACAATATTGCCCCCAAAATGGGTATGCCATTGAATGGACTGTTTTTTCCTAATAGTAACCCTTTTCCCGCCTTTTTGGTCGAGGATGTTTTTTTTTTTTTACCATAACCAGCCGTCACATATGGCGGATAACTAAAAAATGGAGGGGGCATTCCCATTCTAGGTGCTCCTGTACCATCCTTTTTCGACGAAGGTGGTCTACCTACCCTAGGTGCTCCTCTTCCCGTTAGCTTTTTGACAAGATTCAAAGCCAAAGGTATTCCAATGCTAGCTAACAGAGTTCCTAAAAATCCACCTGATTGTGTTTTAGTCGGTGTTATTTTAACGCCAGATCCTGTTTGAGCTGCATTCATTATGTCTCTTTGCTGTTTTGTAGTGAACATGTTCAGATATGGCATCAATTTGTTGATTGCATTGAAAGGTATCATCATGGGTAATGGCATAGCACCACCTTTTTGGCCGGATCCCAACAATTTTTTAGCTCCGGCTTCTGCCAAACCACCAAGAGCACTCAACCCAAGGGTTTTACCAATGGCTGGTAATGCTCTCATACCAAGTGACAATACGGTACTCAAAAGACTTCCGCCAACTTGTTTCCTGATATTCGTTTTTGCTAATTTGATGTCCATTCCTTTGTGTGATGCACGATTTTTTTGCAATCTTTTTTTCACTGTTGCTGGAACATAAAGAGTGTCGTTTCCATTAAGAGAATCATTTGTCAGTCTCAGAACAATTGTTTCCCTTTTATGGTAAGCATTACTCAGATTCTTTTTCTGATTATCTGAAAGTCTCACGTTGATTTCGTAAAGTTCAGTCATATAATATATGTTATATAATTTCAGTTGTAAAACATATACGATTAAACTATCACCAATTCATTACCCACCTTGTCAATAACAACCGACTCTTCGTACAATACAACTGCATGGACATTGAAATCTGCTGCACTATTGGCACTTATTTTATACCTGAAAATCAACTGTTTAGGGTCTCTTGTTACTTTTTCTGTTTGATATGACAGATCGAAAAAGATTAGTGGATACAGGCTGTTATAATTGGCAAGATTCAACTGGGTTCCGGTGTTGTAATCATTTTTTCGCATTGCATAAGACATCAGATCATTGAATATTCTCACTTTGCTTTCACTGTCATATTCTGTTTCTGGGTAGAAAACACCATTGCCATATTCGAGTCTGCATGTTGTTAAATAACTGTTTGCGTTTGCTTCATTCAGTTTGAAGGTGTCGAATAGATATGGATTTGCAGTTGCAACTCTGGTTTTAGCCCGTTGTAGATAAACAAAAATTGCTTTGACATTGTCAATACTGGAAGAAATCTGAAAAAAACCACTGACTCTAGTAGGTGCTGACACTGCATATAGTTCACGCTGATATGTCCATTTGTGTTCTTTCATGAAAGAGCTTACAAATTTGTCGTACATACTGTCTTTTGGTGTCAATTTTGGAACCCATAGTAGAAATCTGTTAATCACTACTCTTCCGGCATCTGCTGCTGCTGCCCTATTGATGAGTTCATTGTCGTTCTGGAGATTCAAATTGAATTGTAACTGCATAGGAACCAACATTTTATCCTGCAACTCTTCAAAAAAACTGTAACGATTGAGAGGTATGATCAAATTCACATTTTTTGCTCCTCCATCTCCAGCATCGTTGACATCTTGTGTAAGCACTCTTCTGGCCTCAAATCCTAAATTAGTATTGGCTGTCGTATCATTTGTGTCTAAATACCAAAAACTGTTTTTACCGACTGATCTGCTGTAATCATCAGAATATTCCAACAGATTCTTCACAAAAGTGACCTTATGTAGATTGTCAGTATCATAAACAATTTTCCCCGCACTTTTAATCATCATATGTGCAATCAATGAATGAGATCCGTTTATCACCGTTATTCTATCGGCTGCTGCGTAACCGGATCCATCTGCTGTTTTTTGTAACTGGAATTGAACCTCGAAATAAGCATTGTACCAATCATAGAAAGAACTTCGGTCGTTGATGGTGAATCTATAACCATTCTTTTCTTGATGTTGACCGTTACCTGGGGCTCGGATTACATCGTCGAGTTGAAATCGCACTAACTCATTTCTTTGCAATAATTCACTTGTTCTAAAAGCCATTTATACTATTGTATTATATAATTTTACTGCCAGACTCTACGCCTTCTTTTCATACCTGATCCTGATATCAATCTATTGAGGATCATATCAGTGCTTTCATCTTGCTGTTTCTGTTCAATGGGTGAGGATGGAACAATTGCTTTTTGTGTTGTGGCTCCTTTTCTCAAATTTGCCAATTTTTTCATTATTAGGTCTCCTGACTTTTCTGCCGCTGCCTTACCGAGTTTATCACCTGCATGGGAAACCCCCGATTCTAATGCCTTCTTCGCCATGGGCTTGGCAATTTTCTTGAAAACAGATGATGCCACACTCTTTAATGGTTTGAAAATGTTGTCTAAGATAAGCCCAGACCCTTTGTGTCTATATACAAATTTACCAAGTTTTGGATGGTAAAACCTCTTAAATTCATACGGTTTCATTATACTGTTACATTAGATACTTTTTAAAATCAGCGAAAAAGACGTATCTGCTCCATTTAGATCCACTAATCTTCTTTTTCCATCTGTTATCACGATTCTGATTGATGAAATTGTAGTTTTGTTCACAGGATTAAATGTAACTCGTTGTGGTTCGAGGGTGAAGGAGTAACTTGGTCTTAGTACACTGGTTGAAAATGAATAAATGATGTCTGTGTCTTCACCGTCTACAAGCGATTGACTTATCAACTCGCAATGAATATTGAGTACGTCTGTGTCTTGACTGAGATTTGGCACTCTTGGTCCAATATGCGTTCCACCTGCTAATATCTTTTTGTCAAAACCGATCAGTTCATTAAAATTGCTTGCTCTTAAATTGAGTTGGTAATTATCAGCTAATGTAACCGTGACCCTAAATGTCGTACTGTCGAATTCAAGAGTCATCGGATACGTATCACCAGTTTTCGTCTGTTTTTTTATGTATTCGTCAAAGTCTGTATAATTCCATACCCCAGCTGGAAAGGTAATGTTTTTAAAAGTTGAACCATTATCTGAACTGTATTTAATCAATTGATTTTTGTATCCAGCATTGACATTAAACCAAGTGAATGACATGTTAATGACTCTGTTAAGACCAATAACATATTGCTTGTTATTGTCTAGAATTATAGGTCTGGTAAAATTTGTTGTGAAATCTTCTGGTTTGTTATCCCCTTGATTTTTTACACTATAAGATGATAAAACTATCTCTCGTTCCATTATATAATGAAGTTACATTAAATTTTGAAATATTGTTTGTATAATTTACCATATTGTGATTTGTTAATTGTTGTCATTTTTAATAATGTGTCCAATATAGAAACACCCATATTTCGCATGTCAATGCTGGTATTACCGGCCAATATCTCACCAATGATCAAATCCAATTTTTTTATGAGTTCTTTCGGTTTGTTGAAAAATATAACATTACCACCTTTTCGTTTTTTCATACCAGAACCTTTTATTGTTTCCAATTTAGTGTCATAATGTGCAATATATGCATTCAACACATTTTTAGCTCTGTCTATTCTTTCATTCATCTCTTGTCTTTGTGCTTCCCCGATCATTCCCTTGTTATATTGTTTTGTCACCTGTGTTTTATAACCTCTCAAACTGTTTCTTTTCATTCTAGTTTGTGTTAAAATTTTACGAAGATATGCTTTGGATTTTTTGTCATTCATTCCTTGTTGATTGAGTGTCTTTTCAACTGTGTCATAATTTGGTACATCCCACTCATTCAATATCTCATCTTCCATATCTTCATCAGCTATTCCATAATCTAACTCCTCATCATCATCATATTCTGGCGGTAATTCCGGTTTTTCAGGAAAGTACTTAGGATCAACATACATCTCCTTTTTTCCTTCCAGAATATCTTGTAAAGATTCTTCATATGTTGGCGGTTTTGGCACTAGTTGTTTTTCTTGCTGTGGTAAAACAGGTTGTTCAAATAGATCACCAAGATTCATATCTGGAACTTCATCCTCTATATCAATGCCGTAATCAGGAACTTCTCCTTTCTTCAGTGGTCGTTTTTTCCTTGGCATCCTTAAAACCTGATTGCTATCAATAACATCATCTAATTTGCTTGTGATTGGTTTAAATACTTTTGAAAATCCCTGTTGACTGGTCTTCTGATCGATATCATGTTTTGTGATTGCATTATGGACATAATTGATCTTGTCCCCTAATTCAGATTTACTCTTTGCGAGTTCTTTCCACTTAAGTAAACTCATTTATTGTTATATTGTTACGTTACATAAAAATGGAAATTCATATATAAAAAATAGCGTTTAACACCGTGTTCAACACGGTGTTTAACACCGTGTTATACACCATGTCATTGAAACAATATACCCATATAATATAAAAATGAAAATACCAAATTATGATATTGACGACGATGTTGCCGCAAACTTCACACAACTATATGATTTTATGCCTGATCGATGCTTCCGCATGCTCGTTTGTGGACCTTCTGGATCAGGAAAAACAAATACACTGATGCATATGATTTACAATTTGTTGTACTTTGATAAAATATACCTTTATGCAAAAAACTTAGAGCAGTCAAAGTATCAGAATCTCATGGTTGAGTTCGAACCATGGAGTGAAGAAGCTGGTTATGATATCATTGAAGCAAGCAATGATAAAATAATTCCTGTAAAAAATCTCAATGGTGACAATCAAAAAATTGCAATATTCGACGATTTTGTATGTGACAAAAACCAAAAACCAATAGAGAACTATTTTATACAGGGTAGACATAAAAACTGCTGTGCCATATATTTAAGCCAAAGCTACTATAAGACACCAAAAGATATTAGATTAAACTGCTCACATTTTGTCATTTATGATTTTCCAAGTACTAATGAAAAAAGTCTCATATGTCGTGAAAACAATGTCTCAAAACAATTATACGAGAAAGCAACTAGAGACCCTTATGATTTCATATATATTAACAAACCTAAGAAACAAGTTAAGAAGAATTTTAATGAAACAATATAAATGAATTGTATAACTCAATTGTATATGAGTTACTCAAATGGTAAATTACCTGAAGACGCATTTTCACATGAAAAAATTATTGAAATAGTAAAAGGATTGCCTGGTGTTGGTTTTAAACTTACTGATGATGGTGATTATGATATTCAAAATAAAAAACTAAGGAATGTTGCTTCACCAGAAACAAATAACGATGTGACCACTAAGAGTTATGTCGATAATAAGGCATTACTAGTTGACGGTAGTAATAAGATGTTAGGAGCTCTTAATATGGACAACAGACGTATAGAAAATGTAGCCCCTGCGAGGCACGGGTTTAGCGATGCCGTCAGTAGTTTGCATCTACATACCTTTTTCTTTGATTTAAATACGAATGACGGTAAAATAGAAGCCCAAAATCCCATTGATATGAAAAATGAAAAAATTAGCAATCTTGCAGAAGGAACTGACAATAGTGATGCTATAACAAAACATCAATTAGAAACTGGTTTAGCACCAAAAGCCGATAAAACAGAACTTTCTAATTATTTGAAAAGAGATGGAACAGTTTCTGTCACTGGAAATTTTGACTTTGGTGATAATATAATAACAAAAGTAGGTAACGGTTCACAATCGACTGATGTAGTAAATAAAGGTTATATTGATACTGCATTAGCCGCCAAACCAAATGTCAATCAGGTTGTGCTCCGTGATGGTTCGCAGGACATGACTGGAAATTTGAATATGTCACAAAAAAAGATTGTCAATCTTGCTGATCCGACCGGTAGAAATGATGCCACTGGGAAAGGTTACGTTGATCGATTATTTTTAGATGCACTTCGTTTAGACGGATCCTCTAAAATGACTGGAAATTTGGATATGTCTTTGAATAAAATAATAAATTGTGGACAACCAACCGGTGCCAGAGATGTGACTAACAAAGCTTATGTCGATTCCGAGGTTGGAAAAACATTGAAATTGGATGGAAGCGGTGTAATGACTTCTGTTCTAGACATGAACAAACAACGAATAATAAATCTCGGAAACGCCACACACAATCAAGATGCCATAACTTTGAAGCAAGTGAATGACGGTATTGCAACTGTTTCTACCGAAAATAATAAATATACAGACCAAAAAATATTAGAGAGTCATATAAGCACACATACAAACAGAAAAAATGTGTTAAGCTATGCAATGGATGATGGAGAATTTACAGAAGATTTTGGTATCCAAGATGTCACTTTAATCGATTTTGATGACATGCCTCATAAAACGAACAAAAAAGCGTTTTCAATGAAGGTTCGGAGAACTACTGATGGTTCCAATGAATATAAAGGTCGTTTCGATTTCAACCTTTTCAAAATGTACAGAGACAACAAATCTGACAAATACACAGTTTGCGTTGAAACATATTTTCAAAAATCTCCTTTTTACGGTTACGAATTTGAAAGTACATTACTTGGATTCGAAAAACTAAACATGAACATTGATTTAGGAACAACCATAAAAGTGAATTCAGAATACAAATATCTCAGAACGATCCTGAATCTCAGTCCTGATGGTACTTCTCCATCGATTCAAAGACGATTATATGTGAATTTTAAAAGTAATTATGACAACCAAAGTCCAACGCTTTTGCCAGTTTATGTTTTGATTTATGGTATCAAGGGTGAAGCTAAATCGGATCTTGACATGACAATATATGATTATGAAAAAGCTTATGAGGTAGTCGACAACAAATTTCAATTGCATGTTCCGATTGATATGAATAACCATAAAATAACGGGATTAGGGGTTGCAACAGATGACAATGACGCTATCAGTAAAAAATTTTTCAATGACAACATTTATCTGAGCATCAACCTCAGAACACCACAACAGAGTGGCTATGCATGGGAATTAAGAGATGCCGGCAATAAAAAATTACAATTTTCGTCAATTTACATCAAGACAGTCAATATAGCGCAAAGGTTTTTTCTTATGGCTGGCAGATACCGAATCAGTGTAACACATGGTACACCAGCAATAACGACAGATTTTTATTTCAGCATCAATGATTGGATTGTATATCATATCAATATCAACAAAAGATTTTTGAATGTCACAACAATCGAAGTAAGAGTTGAGCCGGGTATGGTTAGTGGAGTGAGTGTGTATTTCATTGGCACTATCATTTACGCACCTTGAATCGTGAAAATTATGTGTCTTATATACATATGGCATTGTATGCAAAAAATGAAGATGAAACTGATTTCGTCGACAGTAATGGGGAAAAAATCGAATACACAGTCGAAGAAGGAATGCCAATTGAAGTTGGACTTTTAATTAATGATGACGGGCACGCTGAAACCAACATACATATTATAGCAAAACCGGCTGAAAATGACAACCACGTTGTTGTAAAATCACAAGTGAGCGACATCGTACGTGGTGCATTTCGGGATCTCTGGGTTAGTGAATATCTCAGAATGTATTCTAGTTGCACTTATCAAATGGACAGAGCAGATGGTCAGACTGTTGAAATGGATTCGAGCAGAAAAGTAGAAACAATATATGACAAAAGCAATGAAGAAAGTGATGCTACACAAACTGATTCATCAAAGAGACCCACAGTATGTACAAAAGCTGAAAAACATAATGGAAGATATTTCTTAAAATTCAGTGGCTCACAAAAAATGGTGTCACAAGTTAATTTGAATAATGATTGTGTCAATGTTTTCATCGTTTACAAAATGACTTCTAGGATCTCACCTGATATTTTTTGGAATAATGGTTTGTTTGGCCATGATAACAAAGGATATGACAAATTTGTAGCTCACAGACAGTCAAATTTGGTTATTTCTGGAGCTGTAAGTCCTCATAATTGTGTTTATATCGGAAATTCTGCAAGTTTAGACACTTTTATGCAATTGGATGATTACACTGAGAATGATCTTGGTGAATTGAATAAATGGCATTGCTTGTCAGTTCACTGGGACAATAAATCGTCTCCTAAGACAGAAAAAAGCAAGATATATTGGAACAGAAAGCATATGGGTGATTTTACCGCTGACAATAGAACAGGAAATAACACAACAGTTTTTGGTGGATTAGATCCTACAACCGACGTAGCTCCTTTGAATGGCAATATAGCTTTTTTCTGTGTCTATTTAGATTTCATTCTTGACGAAAAAACGATATTAGACCATCATGCTGTATTGATGCAAAGATATAATATAACGTAAGTACATATGTTTATCAAATTATTGCTTGAATATGTGAGATACAATTTCAAAAGTACAAAAGAACAATTTCCAGATATAAATGACAAAACATTGAAATCAGCGATTGTCTACCGATATGTGCATTTTTATTATCTTGAGAGAGACATATCCATATATGAAATTCTTGAAATCGAGGGTTCTGATTCTTTGGGTTTTATCGGACCAGGAAGCGGCAGACTAACTCGTTTATTGGAATTCATTTTCGGCTGGTCTGATGTATTTTCCAATCACGCTATACTTCATGATGCATTTGGTAGGTTTTACACTAGATTCCATGACGGCAATGGTTACACATATTGCATTAATAGGTATGTGCCTGATTTTGTAAAAAAAAGTCCGTTGTTTGGTCATTTGACAGGACTCATTTATTGTGCATTCAAACGATTGACAATCTAAACTATATATATGGCAGATCGAAAAAAGAGAATATTCAGCTGGAACCATATTTCAGACAGATTGACAGAAGATCAAGTTGATGAACTAAAGAGCTATTATAAGGCATACCATAGAAAGTGTTGGGCTTACAAACAGGCTGTTAAACGCTACAAAAAATTCAAACTTATTGGTAATACTATTTCTGTCCTAACTGGTACTGGTGGAATTATTAGTGCTGTTGTAACTGGCGGTATAGCCTTAGTAGCAATAAGCACTTGTGCTTTTTTAATCAAGTCTTACATGGATTTCCAATCACTGGATCTTAAAATACAAAATTGTACATACGCATACCAAAGTTATCAGCATCTTTTGAATTCAATAAAAGACATGTTGAGAAGCGGTGATTTTCAACCATCGTTTCACACAGAATTAAAAAATGTAGATGATTTTGTGACTGATGTTTGTCCTAGTGTTGATAAGTTCTACACTAAATATAATGACAAATTCATTCCTTAACTATTACATCGATTTTATCAAATGTCAATGACAGGATGTCTTTCCAAAATAGTTCATATGATTGAAGTGTCTTTCTGGATTTACTCGTCTTTACCTTTTCAAAAGGAAGATCAAGCATTTTAAATATTTGTTTCAAAATGAAATTTATGTTAATCATACGCTTTCTGTCTATATTCACAGATTTTACGGCCTTACCAATTTCATCAAAAATTCTCAATATCTTATCTCTATTTTTTACGGTTATCTGAAAACCATTTTTTACAGCTATATTATTCATTATGTTTTCAATATGATATTTTCTTTGGTAAACACTTTTACGATGGAATCTGTGTTTATTCTGATAAAAATCAACATATTCTATTAAAGGTGTATAACCTTGAACTGTTCCGCATTTTTTGCAAACTATAGTGTTATCTTTCACTATCTCTGGCTGATCACAACATTGATCTGTTTTTTTAGTATGCTTTGATATTTGTTTATCACAAAATGGACAGACCACTTCTTCCATATTAATTAACTCTTCATGAAGTTCTTTACAACTCATTATACTATTATATGAGATATTATTTTAGGTTTTTTAAAAAGTGCAATTATACCCCCACTTGTAGCAAGTGCATTTAGCGGGCTTAATTGGATTTGT